>JAAGAY010134324.1:0-34444 GCA_011801015.1 Ardeotis arabs
CTTTTTTTTTTTTTGCTTTTTTTTTTTCCCCCCTTTGAAATGTAAGTGGTATCCTGTGGGATACATTCTCTTCTCCACTCCACTCTACTAGTATTATGTTCCTGATAAATTTTTTCCTGTGCTATATTTCACTGTAGAAGTTAAGTAGGCTTAGAAAACAGACTGATGAAAAAAAAAAAAGTTTGTTTTTTTTTTACACCAGGTCTGATGAATTGTTATATCATTTGGGGTACAGTATGGAAACCTGATGTACCTGTTTTCCTGGTTCCATGTCACTATATTGGAGTGAGGAGATGATTACTTATTCTTCCTCCCTCTCCTTTCAGTTCCAGGATGGACCATTTATACCATCTGATAAGGAATGAGAAGAGAAAATGCCTTCTCTTGACATGTTTGCAAAAAGTAAGCTTCACAAATGTCAGGAACAGAAAATAGCCATGACACAGATCTCAAAAGAAGTTGGTTATTTTAGGAATAAATGTGAAAGTTTAATCTCCTCCTCTTTTACTTTCATATGCAAAAGGCCATATGTGATAAGATTTTTAATTTTTTATTTAGAAGTAGAAGATATAGGTCTTTTTTTTCTCAATAGTCTGGGATAAAAAGAAGTGAACAATATTTATAGTACAGCTGCTAAACCATGAGCTATATCTCTGTAGTAGCCAAGTTCAGGGATATTTTTGTCATGTTGTTAATAAGGCCACATTCTAGGAAGAAATTGAGGGGATAAACTCCTTAGGGTGTAGGACTTTTCTGAGGGCAGTCAGGAAATTAACTGTTTATAAGAGCAATGGAACCACATAGATACACTTTTAAGAACTGCTTGGAACTAACACTGCTCAAGCAACCTTCCTGTGTAGGGAGCATCTCTGAAGGAACTCTGTCAGATTGTGCTACCAGCATGACTACAGAAGATCTAGAAAAGAGGTAAACAATAACATTAAAGAAAAATAACAAGTGTTTCAAACATATTCAGCATAGTAAAATCCAAAACTGACTGCCAAAAATTTCAGAAAAGTCGCCTGGTTAATGACAGGTAAACTGATATAACTTTTTTTTCAATTTTTGTGATGTGTTAGATTATGTGCATATGGATAAATAACACTCATTCTATGTAAGAAGTGCTGAGTTTCAACTAATCTAGCACAATTGAAAAAAAAAAGTGATCTTGGAGTCATGATATTTCTGATAATACCAACTGAGTAGCTATTAGGAGTTGAGACAGTTAGAAAATAGTTGGAAGGGAATAGAGAACAAAATAGGAAATATCACTACCAAATAAAATCTACATTCTGATTGCTGTTAGGGTCATCCCACTTTAAAAAGGGTTAAAATTAAGTCACAAAGTTTCTTCATTTCTCAAAAAATCAGAGAAGAAAAAAGGTATGATAAAGGTAATGAATTATTTCCCTATGATGAGAAATTATGTAGACTGGCACTTCTATTCCTGAAGCATAACACTGAGTTTGATAGAGCACTGCTCTGACTCCATGTAGCAATCCTTATGCCTGAAACTACTGAAGTCCTAACTGTTTGAAATTAGTTCAAAATTTGTGTCTTATCATTTACTGGAAGTAGTTAAATTAGGCATGTAAGCATAGTAAGAAAATAATCGCGGTCATCATTCTAATTAAGGAGCTGCTTAAATAAACCTACAGATAAAAGAAAAGTTTTTTGCCTTGAAAGAAAATTATATATATGTAACACTGCCATACTTATAACATGGAAGCTGCAGTTTTAAATAATCTTTTGAAACTGTCTGCTCTGCCCATCAAACTTAGAAGAAATGAAATGAAAATGGTTTGTCCTGCTTTTTTACTTACATGCCTGGACTACCAGTGTACCCTGGATAGTGCAGACCAATGACAGGGGAAGTGCTGCTAAAATATTAAAATGATGTCTTATATATCCTCTGTATATACGTTTCAGGTGAAATTGAAAATACCTTCATTTCATGGGTGATTACTTTTCCTGGCAGCAAATCTTATAATTCATTAAATGTAAGAATGTAGCCCAACTTCTCATGCAACATGACAACCCAGAAATTATAAAACATTCACTTTTTAGTAATTTGGTATTCAAGTTCCTTGACAAGCATCAAAGTAAGAGAAGTAGAAAAAGAGCTTTATTTAGACACTAACACAAAAATTAAATGGAAAGAGCCTTTGAGTGCAAAACAAACAGATGAAACTGCATTTGTAGCCTAATTAGGCTCTTTAAAGGCTGCTAGATTTCATTTTTCTAATTGTAGCTCTCATTCTTGGAGGGTCCCGAGTGGACCAACATACAGGCTCTAGTTGCCTATAACCGTCCTTGTCTGTAAGCCTCCTCTGTACTCCTGTATTTCCAGCTCTACCTTGGGTTTTAGTCACGTGTGTTTAAGGGGTGCTCTGACATGATTCAACTGTACAGCCCTGGGTTATACTTAAGTGAAAACATCTAAGTTGTGAGAAAGAGCTGTGAGAAACCTCATCTAAGTCTTCCTCATCTATCATCAGCCCCATTGGCTTGAGTGTGGCATTTCAGCTTAGGCCCTTGCCCTTAGTCCTAGCCTGAGTTATGTTTTTGGGATGCTGTGTTCAGCCTTTTACCTTATTGACCCTGGCTTTACTTCCTGGCTTGACCTGAGATTCCCAGCAGACCATCAGTCCCCCATCCCTATTCCAGCCCTGCTCTTCTGAGGTACCATGGGACTATGTCCCTAGTGAGTCCCTGCTCTGCTGGCTTTCCTTCATTCTCTGCTCCCATCTCTTGCAGGCAGTTAAATCTGTCTGTTCCCCCCCAGCTTTCATCCAAATATGTTTTATAGTTTCTACTTTTGTTATTGTCTAAACATTGCACACATTGTAAAAACAAGAGCAAAAATCTGAAAGGGAGCTAATTGATTTACTTTTCTGGATAGCAATCATAATTTAGAAATGAGGTATACGATCTTCTTGTTTTCAATGTCTGGATGCATTATCAAATGAATATGCTTGAATTCTGACAGGAAGAACAGTATATTGTCACTGAATTAAACAAACAGAATGCAAAGTAATTTTGCAGCAGAAGGATGACCCATAAATATTTACTTCAAAGAAAGAAGAAAAGAAAGAAGGAAAGAGAAAGAGAGAAACAAAGAAAGGAATGAGGGGGAAGAATGAGGGGAGGGGAAACAGAGAGCAGAAGAATAAAAGAAAGAGTGGAAGCACGAGTAGCAGAAATTTAAAAAAGGACTGAAAGGTGAGGGAGGGGGCAGGGAAGAGGATTCTGCTCCAGACTGTGGACTTCTAATGTAGGAGTTTAAACCTCTAGATATGAGATAGGTGACTATACTTGAATCTTTATCTATCTATCTATCCATCTATCTATTATAGGACAATATTGAGTTGCCTAAACATATACGTTCATTCAAAATTTCTTAGGTTATCAAAGATATCCGTATGCCCAGCAAAAGAACATAAGATGTAGAGAATACTGGCACCTTTTTGAACCTTCAACTAGAGGATATTAGGGAGTCCCTAGAGCATTACAAATGGTAATGGAGGTCTAAGTGTAACCAACTAAATCAAGTCTCAGGTCAATACAGTCAGTGGAGTCTAGGCTGTTCATCTCACCCTAAAGCAAACACTTAGGGTTTGACTTGGACATAGTCCCTTGGTTCCACTTGATATACCTAATGATATTTCTGAGTAACCAGATGGGGAATATGATACATGAACTGTAGAGACCTATCCCCTTTTACAACAACAACTGGACACCAGGCAAGATAGCCTAAGAAATATCAAATCACACTATGTGATTAGGGTCAGGAAACAGAATCAAGATCAGTGTGACCATGAGCCAAGAAAACAAGACAAAAAGAACGGAACTCAGAATATCTATTTTAAAAGTGCTGTAAATGTTGTCTCTGTCTTCTCCCTTCAACTTGACAAATAAAGTAATTTTATTAATTCACTTAAAATTTGATATAACTACTTAAATGATAGATTTAGACTTATTATATAAGTGGTCCTACAGTAATCAACATTAAAAAGAAAAAAAAAAACCAGAATGAAATTTCACTTTAATATTTCAGAGGATGAAATGGATGATTTTTAATGGTTTTACAGAATCTCCAATTGAAATAATATGTCTACCTATTTATCCATAAACACTAGTAGACATGTCCATAGGTTATAACTAGAACATTATCAGTGTATATGTACTGTACAACTAACACCTTGGAAGGGTGTCATCGTAGCCCCCCTTGGGACCAAGCTACACAGTTTCTCACTCACTGCCCCCATCATCCAAGGGAATGAGGGAGATAATATAACAAAAAGGCTCAAGGTTTGAGATAACGACTGGGAGAGTTAATTGAAGTTACCGTTATGGGCAAAAGAAACTTGACTTGGGGAAAACTATTTATTTATTACTATTAATAAAACCAAAGTAGAATAATGGATAATGGATGAGGCTCTGAGCAACCTGATCTAGTTGTAGATGTCCCTGCTCCTTGCAGGGAGGTTGGACTAGATGACCTTTGAAGGTCCTTTCCAACTCTAACGATTCTCTGATTCTAATGAGGAAAAGAACAAAACCAACTTTCCCCCACCCCTCCTTCTTCCCAGGCTTAACTTCATTTCAATTATCTTTACCTCCTTCCCCCACCCTGAGCGGCACAGAGAAGAGAATAGGGAATGGGAGTTATGGCTAGTTCATCACGTCGTTTTATGCTGCTCCTTCCTCCTCAGGGGGGAACTCACATTCCTCCCCTGCTCCAGCATGGGGTCCCTCCCACGGGATACAGTCCTTCGTGAACTGCTCTGGCAGTTTCTACCGGGTGCAGTCCCACCAGAACAGCTGCCTCAGTGCAGGCTCTCCAAGGGCCCACAGCCTCCTTCAGGCATCCGCCTGCCCCAGTGTGGGGACTTCCATGGGCTGCAGGTGGATCTCTGCTCCACTGTGGACCTTCATGGGCTGCAGGGGGAAAGCTTGCCTCACCATGGTCTGCACCACAGGCTGCAGGGGAATCTCAGCCAGGAGATTACTCCTCCCCATCCTTCTTCACTGAGCTTGGCATCTGCAGGAGTTTCTCTCACAAAAAAAATTCTTCACAGTCAGCTCTGGCAGAACCTCTCAGGTTCCCTTCACATCTCCTGTCTTCACTTCTTGTGGCCAGGCTGGGCCGAGTGAGGCCCAGACGGCTGCCTGGAGAGAGGCCAGAGGGTGAGGGCCGCAAGGCCCACAAGGCTTGTGCCTCCCCCTCTCTGTCTCCTGCTTCTGCTTCTTCACTTCTTCTTCGCCTTTTTTCTTTTTTTTTTTTTAATTTTTCCCCTTCTTAAACAAATTATCACAGAGGCATTATCACTTAACATTCCATCACTAATTAGCTGGGCCCTGGCAAGTGGCAGGTCCACTTTAGACCTGACTGAGTCCATCAGACAAAGGGGAAACTTCTAGCAGCTTCTCACAGAAGCTGCCACCGTAGCGCACCCCCGACTAAACAAAACCAACACAAAGGAACAGATTTGCAATGAATGTTCTGCTTGTCCAGGCCACATTAGCATAGAGTTTTTGCAGTAGAGCTATCTTGTCCTAAACATATGAGGTGTTTACTGCATCATTGGTCTTTACATAAGCAATTGACATGTCTGGGATTTATAAATAGCCAGAAATTATACTAGTTCTTATAATGAGCAAATTAATACCGCTTACAGAATGTCTAGAAATCTTGGACAAAGGGGCAGTTTCATCAAACTTATATCTGTTTTCTAGACATAAAGTTGAGTATATTAAGGAAACTCCAAGTCACATTAATCTTCAATTCAAATTTCCTTCAGTTTTTCTTAGCTGAATCTGGTGTGAGGAACTTCTCTTCCTTCATCCTCCTACCTTCTCAATAGTAATAGCCTATTCTTCAGACACAAATCACTTTCCTCTACTACCTCTCGTCCTCTTAATACGTGCATGTTCCAGAAAGCACTTGTATGTATCACCATTGCTTTTTAAAAATATTTTCTTAATCCTCCAGTTTATTTGTAATATTTCAACTTTGTTGGCAAAACAACACATTCTCTCCTCTAATATCCTTCCCCAAACAGTTACAGGCTGTAATGCCATATAATAAAGTCACTCATGGGTTTCTTTTAAAAGTTTACTCCACTCTGTCAGTGTTTGAATGAAGCTTATATTAAACAGATGCTGTCTATCTCTTCGGGACTCTTAGGCCATGTGTGAACAAATAAACTAAAATTCCCTTTTCTCTTTGTGAAGTACTTGTCACATTAGCATTTGTCCCAGAAGGAATGTTGGAACAGGGCATGGCCCTCTCCTGAATAGTGGAAGTAAGCTAGAGGCATTGAGAGTCATGTATGTTCCCAGTTTTTTCTTATCTTTCTTCTCACAATTAAAAAAAAAAAAAAGAAGTATCATATTTGCAATTATAAAATATACTCTCTTTGAAACAGAATTTAATTTACAGGAATCTCTTTTATTCTACTACCTGAAACTAAAATCAATACCTTTACCTCGGAGATCCACAAGACCTACCGTATTTCACAATATTGAAAGAAAACTGATTGCTAATAGAGATTCAAGACTCATCTATGCTGTCAGACTCTTTGGGAAACTTATTAGTGTGAGCTGGAGCTTCACTACCATGATGATGAAGTTTCCAGAACAGACTTGGCTTTCCTCCAAATAATGTGGAGGAGACACCAAACTGTCTGCATCTGATCACGCAGACAGATCTTCCTTTAGATAGAAAGAGTTTCTTAAGTTTATTTCCTACAGAGCTGGCTCAGTTACGTTAAAAAAAAAAAAAGTCTGACTGACAAAAAAGTATTTTTATTTGCAATAGTATTTGAAATAGCAGAGAAGTAAAGAACAAAAAAAAATTTAAAAAATGACAGCATATATGTTGTTGAAATACTATATATGCTCTTATCTAGTATATATATGTGTATGTGTATATATATATAGTACTCTTACATAGTATATCTAGTCTGTGTGCATATATATATATATAAAATATATTATTTTTGATCCATATTCAGCAGTCAATGTGATCCTGTAAAAACATGCATTGTTGTTTCTGAGATAGGCTGTGTTATACCTATCATCTATGTACATTTATTTATTTGCATTTTTATTCCTCTCTAATTTTTTATTCTGCTTTTTTTTTTCATATTTTCTGCTACAAGAATGTCCTGTACTAGGTTTATTTTTATTTGTTCTATCCTTTGCCATTTTCAGTACTTCCATTGTAAATAATTACAGTAATCCACAATAAGCAAATGTTGCATCTGATTAAATAATTTTCAATCAAAAGTAGCTAGTTCTAGGAAAAGAAAAAAAATCGCTTTGTTTTATTATATATCAAAATATTTTTAGTTTTAAAGTTTTCAAGAACTCTTAAGTAGAAAAAATGTAGTTTACTGTTTTCTTTCCTGAAAAAAAAAGAAGTCTTAAGTTTAACGAATCAACATTTTTCAATGAAAGTATAATGTATGTTCCTATTTTGTTGTAGAATCAGAAACAGAGAAAAACACTTGTCAGCTTCTTCCAAGGATGTCTTCATGCATAGCTGCTGTGAAAAATCATCTGCTTTTTTCTTCCAGGATGACAGAGCCTGGAGGATAGAGTGTCTTCTGTCACCTTTTGTTGAAGGTGTCCTGCTTCTTAATTGTATGTGATGCCTATATTTAGACAGATTAATTCTGCCTTATGGTCTACTGAACACCAACTGAATGCCACTGCCACTTACCAGTTGGGCAAGTCAATGGACAGAATTCTTTTAATACACTTATTGTTAGTAGACAAGGAAATCCCTACAATGATGGCAAACAGCTAATGACTCTTTCCATGACCCTTTAAAGCATGAATCACTCATCACTGTGGTATTTACTGTCAAGAAGTACAGGATAAATTAACTCTAAGTCTACAGAAAATAAACAAAACTCTTGCTATCATAGGTTTGATCAGATCTTACTTATCTCTCTAATTACTGAGGTTATGCTGCTGATCCTTAATATTGTATTTTTCCTTGACAGTACTAGGTCACTATCTAATTTTCCTTGTTTTATTCATTTGCTTACCTAAACCATCAGTCACTCTTCAGGAGTTTTTAGGTATGTTTTACTTCAGTGTGGTGGGTTGATCTTGGCTATCTACCACACTCACATCCAGCCACCCTCTTACTCACCCTCCATAGGACAGGAGGAGAAAATAGGATGGAAAAAACCCGAGGGTCAAGATAAAGACCAGGAGATAACTTACCAATTATCATCACAGGCAAAGCAGACTCATCATGGAGAAAAATAATTTAATTTATTACCAATTAAAGTAGAGTTGGATAGTGAGGAATAGAGATAAAAACTAATACACTTTCCCCACTGTATTATTTCTCAGGCTCCACTTAACTCCTTAATTTCCAGCTGTTCTACTGCCTTCCACCCTCTGCAAGCAGTGCATGAGGGTGGGGGAAATTAGTCGACTGAGGTCAGTTCATAACAGCTCCTCTCTGCTGCTCCTTCCTGCTCACACTTTTCCCTCAACCCTTTGAGGTTCCCAATTTGAGGTCTTCTGGGTTGTATCTAAAACTCCAGGATTAATGTATTTGTGAACTAAAGAGCAAATTTTTCGTTTTTATACTCTTATGTAATAATTTGCTTTCTTTATCACATCTGCAGGATTATTTTTCTGCAGTAATTCTGAAAAATGTTATTTCTTACATATATAAAAAAGATATTACTTAAAACTTGAAGACAGCTCAGATGTGCTTCCTTCTCTAGTCAATGTACCTTTTAAAGTTATTTTGTAAATAACAACAAAATAATTCAATAGTGCAGAGTACATATTTTATTTTTAAAGTCCAAGCAGAGATTATGCATAAAAGGGAGCATCTCATTTACAATGCATTACTTCCTATAGAGAAGAAAATCACAGAAAAATAGTAGTACTAAGTGATTGCCACTGAGTAGTCTTTTCTCCCAAAATTTTTATTTTATATTATCACTTAAATTATAAACTCAGCAGTTGTATTTTACCTTTCTTTAGATTTATTTGTGTTTTTTTTTTTTTTTTACTTCTTAGTAAAGCAAATTTCTATGTTGAGTCTAATTCTAATGATATATCAAAGTTATGAATTACCTTATTATCAGATTTTTTTTTAAATCCCAGTTAATGACTGTAATTTCCCAAGGAAAGATAACAGCTTACATACTTTATATTGGGTATTATAGCAAATACTACAGAAGAAATGATAATGCTTCATTAATTTTATGTGACTGATTAGACTGAGATATATGTTCTTCAGAAAATACATATCTATGGTTTCAAACTATTTTATATTTTTACTATCCCCACAAATTACTAACACAAAAATCTGTTGTTGTGAAACATTTATTCTTAACAGCAATCTATTTTTTAATAAAAAAAAAAAATGCCTGCTGCATAATTTAGTTAAATTAAGTGGTATTAATCAGTGTAATAAGAAACTGTAACTTGTTCAAAATGCTTAAACTGTGTGTTATTCACTTCACTTTAAATTTCTTTTTTTTACATAGAAAACACTAAATATAAAATGTGTCCAAATTTAGATATTCTTAAGTATTCTGTACAAAGAAAATGGAAACAAGATCTAGAGACAAGTGTTTAAATTTAACTTATCTTTATATTTACTGTAACTTCATTTCAAAAGATCTTAAAGGAGCAGGAAGTTAAATAAAATATTAAATAATAGCATTTCTAAGTGCAAATAGATGTGCGTTGGATAGTAGAAAAATAGCTCATAGAATCACAGAACATCAGGTTGGAAAGGACCTTAATTATCATCTGGTCCAACTTTTCTTGGCAAAAACATGGTCTAGACAAGATGGACCAGCACTCTGTCCAGCTAAATCTTAAAAATGTCCAATGTTGGGGAATCCACCGCCTCCCTGGGGTGATTATTCCAATGACTTATTGGAATATAATATTTTATTTTTAAAAAAACTGATTCTGTTGTTTGGAATGTAGATAAAGAGTGAAAAAAAAAGATAGATCTCTAACTTTTTCATGCAAGAACCTCACCTGAAAACCATGAATATGTGAAGGATTCTTTATATATAACACTGATTCTTCCCTTTTCTATAAACCTCTAAATGCACAAGCCATGAAGATCAATTTCTAGTTTGTTCTTGATAGAAGCTCCACAATGCTTGACTAGGTGGATCAAAGTTATATTTTAAAATTGTTGCCATATATTTTAGCAGAATAAATTATTTGGTATTCTTTTTTTTCTTTTTTTTTTTTTAATTTATTTGGGACTATTATAGGAAATAAACATAACTGAAATTTGGTGCAGTATAGAATCTCTGGTATGATATATGGAAATATATCATATTATTAATGTACACATTCACAGCAAGTGTGTATGTGCTTGTTTATATATACATATAACTTTGTCAAAGACAATTAATTGAAATTCTCCATTTCTATTCTGAATATCTTCAGCTCAGCTAATACAGTTCATATTTAGTATTTATAAACCAGTTTTCTCTGTGACAGCTTCAGTGTGAGAAGAAAAATAGAATGGACTTGCACTGGACACAAACAAGACAAAATAATTCAACCTGGGAATGATAAAGTCAAAATACTTTAAAATATTAATTTTTTTTTTTTTTACTACACTAACAATTACCTCTACATTTTGAAATTCCTTTAAGTGGGGATTGGTGAACCTGCTCTACTATAAGATTCTTCATCAGCATTCAGGAAATCCTTTCTAAATCTTAGCGAAGATTTTGTTCAGATAAATGCTCAAGAAAGGAAAAAAAAAACAAACAAACAAACAAAAAAAACCTTTGCTTTTGTTATAGCTATCACAGTAAGATTTGAGTACTATGTTAGAGATATCTTTAAGTCACTGTACTTTCTCTTCTCAGCAGTGCTACTAGAGACTGCAAAGGAGTACTCCAACACCCTTTTAAGGGGCTGGCAGCCATTCCACTGGTCAGCCCTTATGAAGGGACAGCACAAAAGGACAATTCCTCTCCTGAGCTGTTTGATACTATTTCTCTCTCATTATCTGGGAGCAGAGTGACAGCTAGTAAGCCATAGAAAGATCTAAAGCAACTAAACAAATGTTAGCAAAGGGAAAAAAATGCTGTTTCATATGTACTTCTGATAATCTTCAGCTGATGAAAAAAAAAAAAAAAAACCTCTCTCCTAAGATGCTCTTTTTCCTTTAACACAAACTAACAAAATAATATTTTTTAAAAATAAATAAGTAACAATCAGATTCACACATCACCACTGTTAGAAACACATCTCTATTATTATTATAGAAATAGATATTGTGTAACAAGTAATGAATGCAGGGATTGGTTTGAATACTGCGCTGTCACGGGATCAGAGGACATGAGTATAATGTTCTCTTCTAAGTATGGCTTCAGTTTGAGTAGTGCCTGATAGCTATAGACACCTTACTATTACCAGCTGTAATCTATACTGTGATTGACACTTAAAGTGCTGTAACATTGTGTAATACAGACAATATAGACTCATTTTGTTTCTAAGAATAAGACACTTTGCTTGGATGGTACTGGAATTTCCTTTCACAAATCAATGGAGAAATGGTTCATGGCAAGGAAATAAAAGCCAGCCAAGTTGTTTTATCTCTCTACCTACATCTGCTTGAAACTGTTGACGTAATATCCAGAAATTTAAATTGCACCTCGCCTTCTACTAAAAGTAAGTGCAGCAAGAATACACACTGAAAAAACTCCTGCCTGAATGGGTCTGCAACAAATATCTAAACTTTGGGTTTTGTGCTTGTGTATTGCACAGGCTGCTTGCTTTGTCCCACATGAATCACCTACAACATTTTAGTGATTCAGCTGTAATTGATCTCAGCTTGTGGTGGACCTCGTTCAACTTTGAGCCACTAGAGAAATTGTATTTGAGAGTACTTGTGCCAAACAGGATTTCTGTTGCAGTTTTTTCCCCACTTAGTGAATGGATGAAGTAAAAAAAAATATTTTCACTGTAAAGTTTCTGGCCTTGAAATTTAACCTTCCATAAGACAGAAATGTATGCATGATACTCCTGATGCAATGTATTATTTGAATATATATATATTTATTTCATTACTTTTTTTTCTGATCAAAAATTTTTGATAGTCAGAGATAAAAAACAGCTTTCTGAAGAATTAACAGAATGTATCTGAACACACAGATCTCCTTTCTATGTTTATTAAGAAAGATTGCTGTTTGTATGTTTAGCTTCTACTAATGACTATTTCACAAACAGATCACACAACAAATTATGAAATATATTGGTATTTTTTGCAATTAAATATCAATTATAACAACATTTACAGGCTATAAAATTATAAAATGTAAATGTTGTTGCTATTTATTTCTTCTAAATTACACAAGTAATACAACAGTAATTGAACTGCTATTAATAGACTGTAAAGTACACAAAAGCATTTTATTGGTGTTTAACAGGATAATTAGAGAAAGTAAATTAGATATCAACAAAGTTATTAAAAGCCAGTATTTACAGTCTGATACCATATCTATTTACTTAAAATTAGTATTATCAATGTTAATTAAAGGCTTAATTAGCAGAAATAATTTATACATGTGGACCACTGGGCAGAATCATCAGGCTGAGAAAATGAACTGTGTAATTCTCAGTACAAGACTCTCTTGTTTGAGATTTCTATTACATATTCTTACATTTTAAGGTTCTAAAACTTCTGGAACTGAAAGTCCTAACCAACATTTTTACTAACAAACTTTTTAAAGCCAAAGTAGTCTTAATGTCTTAATTCTAGGCTGTAACAAGCAGAAGGCTGGCCATTCCTTTGTGAATTATGTATGCCTGACTGAAGTACAAGTAATTGGATGTATTTAAAATTCCAGCTGGCTTTAGCTGAGAATATTGAAAAATGGATAAAGGGTCGAAGATCTGTTCACTCACCATGATTTTTAACATAATTTTGGAAAAAGAAACAAAGTAGAACAAATAAAAATTTGTGAATTCCCAGTATTTGCACCAGTGAGAAGCAGTCACAACCTTCAAAATAGCTTTGCATAGATACATAGATACATACATAGTTTCTGAGCATTAGGTTGCTTACTGGTACTTACATGATGTGACACTAGGAAAAAAAAACCTTCCACTCAGATTTTGTGAATGGAATCCCTTTCATATTCTACACACTTAATTTTCTTCTGTCACAATGTCCTCTCTTCTCTATTCAATCTATTACACCTCTTTGTCTTTACCAATTAATCACTTATGCTGCATTTAGGGAAAAGGGCTTTCTGTTACTATTTGTTTGAAAAGTTCTTGGCAGAATAAACTTGGTATTTTTTAGTATGATCTAAGGCATGACCCTGATAAACATGATCAAGGTAATAAAGTATTGTCTATATAAGACTTGGCCTTTTACTCAACTCTTCCAGAGCAAATCAATCCATAAAAAGAACTTTGGTTCATTACGGAGTTTCCAAGATCTAGAATTCTATTCCTAGTTACCAGTATTACCAACATTCTTACCACTAAATTGGGGAGAGACGGGTTTGATGTATGGACTATTAAATGGATAAAGAATTGGCTGACTAACTATGTCCAAAGAGTTACAGTCAATTGCTCAATATCCAAGTAGATACCAGTAATGAATGGTGTCATTCAAGGGTCCCCGTTGGGAATGGTACTGTTCACTATCTTAATCAATGGCATAAACAGTGGGATTGATTACACCCTCAGCAAGTTTTGGGATGACATCAAGCTGAGTGGTACAGTTGGTTCGCTTGAGGGAAGGGTTGCCATCCAGAGAGACCTTGACAGGCTTGAGGAGCATGCAAACCTCATGAAATTCAACAAGTCCAAGTGCAAGGTCCTCTACTATGGTTGGGGCAACTCCCAGTATCAATATAGGCTGGGAGATGAATGGGTTGAGAGCAATCCTGCAGAGAAGGACTTGGGGATACTGAAGGATGAAAAATTGGATATGAGCCAGCAACATGTGTTTGCAGTCCAGAAGGCAAATTGTATCCTGGGCTGCATAACAAGCAGCATGGCTAGCAGGTCAAGGGAGGTGATTCTGCCCCGATACTACACTCTCATGTGATCCCACTTGGAGTGCTGCATTCTTCCTTGAGGTTCCCAGTACAAGAAAGACATGGACCTGTTGGACCAAGTCCAGAGGAGGACCACAAAAATGATCAGAGGGCTGGAATGTCTCCTATCAATAAAGACTGAGAGAGTTGGGATTGTTCAGTCTGAAGAAGAGAAGGTTCCAGGGACACCTTATTGAAGCCTTTCAGAATAGAAGAAGGGCTCATAAGAAAGACGGAGAGAGAGTTTTTACTAGGGCCTGTTGTGATAGGACAAGGGGTAAAGTTTTTAAACTGAAAGAGGGTAGGTTTAGGTTGGACATAAGGAAGTAATTATTTACTGTGAGGGTGGTGATACTTAGGAACAGGTTGCCCAGAGAGGTGGTGGGTGCCCCGTTATTGGAAGTGTTCAAGGTCAGGCTGGACAGGGCTTTGAGTAACCTGATCTAGTGGAAGACATCTCTCCCTATGGCATGGGAGTTGGACTAGACTGTCTTTAAGAATCCCTTGTACCCTAAACCATTCCACAATTCTATTTTTCCATGATTATGGAAAACTAATATACCTCACATTAATATAAATAACTGAATCTATTGCAAATTCTGTATTTATTTTTCTTCAAATACAAAATGTGATATAGCTTCCATAACGTTTAAGACAACCAAGAAAATTACTCAGACTTTTGCACTTTCTGTATTTAAAGAGAAATGCTGGTCCTAAGTCACAAAACCTGAGTGAAAGAATTTTTTCTAGTAGTACATTATGTATGTACCAGTAAGATAGGTAATCCTTAGAATTAATCTGCATGTTCAAAGCTATTTTAAAGGTTGTAACTGCATTTCACTGGTGTTTCCCCCTTATTCCCCACCATCAATAATAGTGGACTTGTGAATATTGAGGTTACCTTTTAGAATGTCAAAGAAGGTGTTCAACATGATGTAAAATAATTGCTGCCTTAATAATGTACATGATGATATCTATTATTCTTTCTTTCCAGTTATTAGATGTTATGAAATTTCATTGTGTATTTCACTTTTTCAAGTATTCTAGATTTATTCTCTTTGAACGAGAGACATACTATAGTCAAATTTGGTCTTTAATCTGTTCTTTTCAAGATGTGACATTTTGTTAGACCCTAAAAGTGTATGCTTGATGATTGTGACATATATTTCACTGGGCTCATTTAAATTCACTGCACTCTTGTTAATACACATAGCAAAACTCAAGCATATTAATATATGTCTTGAAAATGTGCAGTCTTTTCATAGTTGACTTGAGGAGCTGATTACTTTTGTAACAGTGAAGTCATCTATGTGTTACGACTTTGTTCCATCATCTACAAAGCTATAAGATTTTCTTCAGGCTGACTTATGGGTATACCTTAGAGTAACTCATTGGCTTTTAAATTAAAGTGTACAGAAGGTTAAGAAGCTGTCTGAGGGGAAGGTTAAGAAGCTGTCTGAGAGTTTCTTTCTTTATTTTATTTGTTTGACTTTCGTCCTCGAGCAATTCTGAATCTACATATATGCTAATGAAGAACCAATGCACAGAAAAAAAAAAAAAGTAAAATCTGAGGATTTTTTTTTAACTGTTGAAGATTCTAACATCTCAGAAAATTGTAAAACTGCACTGACATAACTGGGTTTAGAACTTAGCTAACCTATTTATTTTTTTCATCTACATAAAGTTGAGTTTAAATATTTTTCTTTTCTAAATCTTAGCAAATAATGGGATGTGTTTTTTCAGAAAATCAGCTTTTATATTCACAAAAAAAGTCTTTCCAATAATTGTCTTTTAAAAATATTATTCAGGGAAACAGATACTTTGGTTCATCTTCTATTAATTTTATTTACATATTGCATTCATGAATAACTGCACTAGGCAGACTTTCGGTGTGCTATTCAGATGCAAGAAGTAAGATTTAAATGTATGAACAACTTATAAAATAGACTCAGAATATGAACTGGTCTGGTTTCACCTATGTAAAACTGGGTTTTAGTATCCTTGGGTGCATCTAAAATGTCAGCAACTATTTTGCGCTTTCAGTGTTTATCACAAACTGTGCTCCAGTCCCTTAATTATCTTTTGTGGCCCTTCACTGGAATTGCTCCAGTATACCGACATCAAGGTAGTCCTGGTGTGGTCTCACCAGTGCTGAGCAGAGAGGAAAGTTCACCTCCCTCAACCTACTGGTGACAGTCTTATGATCAAATTTTGGTCCACTGGGACTTCTAGGTCCTGCAAAGTTGCTTTACACTCAATAGGAAAAGAAATTTCCAGTGTTGACACATGGATTTTTTTTCTTTCCCATGTTAACAATTTTGCATTTCCATTTGTTGAACTTCATGAGGTATTTGTCAGCCCATTTCTCCAGCCTGTCTGGGTCCTCTGAATTGTAACACACCCATCTAGTGTATAAGTCTCTTCTCTTGGTTTTGTATTGTCTACACAATTCTCAACTCTGGAAGTTTCTGAAATATCTATAGTTATTTTACATTTCTACTTCTTCTTTTGTGGATATTATCACATTAGTATGACCATAACCATCTTTAAATACTAATAAAAACCAGTAATTAAAAAAAAAAAGATAATGAACCAAAATAAAATAGTTCCAAATAGCATCCAAAATTGTCTCCACACTGCTCCACTGTTATCATTAGATAACAGTACACCACTTAACTTCAGACACTTATGGTGTAGACTTCTATACAGGAGCTGGCAATCTAGACAAAGTTCATAACTAGTACAGAGAAGTAAGTGAAAATTGTCTTATTCTGAAGTAGATTTTTAAAATAGGGCATGCGAATCATAACCAAAAGTGTCAGTTTCTCTGCCTTTATTAATAAAGGCAGATTTGAATGTCTAGTAGAGATGCTTACAGTTGAGCGAGATTAATACCCATCCACAGTTTCTTTCACCTTCAGAATTATTCATATCCTTTAGTTCTTCATCCTCATTTGCAGGAATTGTGCCCCTTTGGAGCCCAGTCAATCAATAATATATTCAATAGTCCTTTTCAAAATACAGTGGTTAAAATGTTTCAGAAACTAAATATCTTAAATCCTACGTTGATTAGTATGTTTTATGTCCACAAGGCATATAGCTGTTTACTATGAATATCTACACAAAAACATATATGAATATATGTATCTACAAGTGTGTATATATAGATGTGTGCTCTTTAATGTTTTTAATAAATTACCTGGACAGAGGAATTGAATGTGCATCAGGTAAGTTTGCCGATAATGCTAAACTAAGAGGAGCTATGGAGTTTCACAGTGGTAGGTGACGTACGGAAATGGACTCTATAACTCAAAAGTTATAAAGTAGGTATGTTTATTGCGCATGGGGGATCGCTCCACCACAAGCGTGCATAACCCGAGGTGGCAAACCGTCCCAGTTTTATACAATAAAACAATGAATATTTAATTGACGCCTATACATATTCATTACCTTACCCCGCCTACTCCCGCTTCGTATGCTAAATAGCTTATCAGTCCTTTGCGCTTGCGTAAATTCTCCCAAAAATTGTGGGCAGGGGTCTCCGGTGGTCTTTGGGAGGAAGGCCGTAGGTCTTCCTCGCGGTGTGCTTTTCACCTTTTGCCTGGATTGTGATGATCATGCAAGCTTTCGATGTTCTCATCAGCTTGGGCTGATTCATGTCCTTGTTAACTATCTGTTTTCCTTTAGCAAGGAGATTTACTTGACGAGTGTCATCCTGTTTTCGAATCCTTGCTCCTTTTAATCATTCCCTCGAGATAGTGTGAGACTGTTTCTCACTCCCCACGCCTAAGTCATAAGCCCCCTTATCAGGAGAAGGGAAACAGACTTCCCCCCCCTTATATCAGTAGGGAGACCTTACAAAGAGATCTAGACAGACTAGAGAGCTGGACAATCACCAACCACATGAAGTTTAACAAGAGCAAGTGCCAAATTCTTCACCTCGGATGGAGCAATCCTGGTTATATGTGCAAATTGTGGGACAAGAGGCTGGACAGCAGTCCCATGGAAAGAGATCTGGAGATACAGGTTGATGGTAAGTTGAATATGAAACAACAGTGTGCCCTGGCAGCAAAAAGGGCCAACCATGCCTTGTGGTGCATCAAGTACAGCATAGTTAGCTGTTTGAGGGAGGTGATTGTCCCAGTCTGCACTGCACTGGTGCAGCTCCACCTTGAGTACTCTGTGCAGTTTCGGGTGCCTCAATATAAGAAGGACATCACACTATTATAGTGTGTCCAGAGGAGGTTGACCAAGATGGAGAAAGGTCTCAAGGCCAAGACTTAGAAGGAGTGGCTGAGGTTGCTAGGTTTGTTCATCTCGAAGAAGACAAGGCTGAGGGGTGACCTCATCACAGTCTACAACTTTGTCAAGTGGGGCAGTGGAGGGGGAGGTGCGGATCTCTTCTCTCTGGTGACCAGCGATAAGACATGAGGAAATGGAATGAAGTTGTGTCAGGGGAAGTTCAGTCTGGAAATTAGGAAAAAGTTCTTCACTGAGGTGGGTGGTCAGTCACTGGAACAAGCTCCCCAGGGAAGTGGTCACAATATCAAGCTAGTCAGAGCTCAAGGAGTATCTGGACAGCACTCTTAGTCATATGGTTCAGTTTTAAGTCATCCTGAGATGAGCAAGGTGTTGGACTTGATGATCCTTTTAAGTCCCTTCCAACTTGAGACATTCTATGATTCTATTCTATACATAGACATGCATAAAAGGATGCACCATGTACTGTGAGGTAAATAAGATAATTCCAAATTGCAGTTCCAACTCAAAAGTATTTAAGAATACAGCCTAGAGAGGTTACTATTTTGTATTCCTATATCAAATAACTTCAATCTCAAAGTGTCCCACATGTTTCACAAGCCTTTCAGATAACCAAAAGAACAATTCCAAATGCAAAACAAAACCAGGCCTCTGCAACACTGCTTCTTCAATCTAAGATCATAGAAGATTTTTTTCATGGAGTCAAAACCAGTACCAGTTCTTGAAACCTTAGTTTAGGCCATTCATTAGATTTCATACCACATTTCATTATCACTCTCACATCATAATGTTCATGGAATGGCTCAACTTTCAGTCTTATGCTATTAACTTAAATCTCACTTATCACAACAAAAAAAAATTATATCAAATGTTACTTTATAGTTCACTCTTTAGTACCTTTTGCATGACAAAATCTGGAAAATTGCATATAACACAGAACAGGTGAAGACATTACCTCGTTTCTCTCAGAACATTCAAAATTTCTTTGTTGCTATTGATAGGGTGATATTTTTAAAAAATATCTGTATGGAGTTTTTCAATATTTAGAGGATATTTGCAATATAATTCTCTTCATTTGGATGATATTATCCAAATCCACTTTATACTACAGGCATTCTTGTTATATGCCAGTAATTTGTATCTTTTGATGGATTTTTTTTTCTTTTTTTTTTGACATTTTATTGCTTACCATGCCTGTGGAGTACCAGAAATTAAATATCTCCTCTCTTGCTGCTAACTAACTGTTCAGATGAATCTGCTTCTTAGAACCCAGCTACTCCAGCTGTTATTTTGGATATGGGACCATTGTAGTTTACACTGTTTTTCCTAACAGAGCTTCAGCACAATTTCAGGAAGGTCTAGAAGTTCTAACAAAAAAGAAGTTCTAACACTTCAAAAGAAGAGTATTGAATCCTATTTTGGGTCATGAAATAGAAATAAATAAAGCAGATATACAACTGTAATTGATCTACCGTTCATATTCACACAGGATATATTTATTAAAATTTCATACAAGTTGCAAGGTCGAGTACATGAGTTAAGAATGACAAAGTAGGTACTCTATGCAATTCTGATACCTCTGTGTTCTTGACACAAATATCATGATGTTGAATTTAACTACTTGATCAAATAAACTCTTGTTAAAACTTTTTGTTATTGTTGCGTCCATGACTACGTGCTTTATACACTGCATGTTATTTACATCCTGCTTCAGAAATGGAAGGTTTTTTTCTGCTTATATATGTTGTGTTACTGTGACAGTATGCATATGCTTCACAATTTATTTTCAAAACTGTTTTGTGAATAAAGAAATAGTATTATCCCCATTTTGTAAATGAAAAATGAAGAGGGAATAATATACATTTTTTTCACTAGCCTTGAGTCTCCATATGAGAGTGTTTCAGTTTACTTAGTTGTATACAATACTCCCATTTCACATTTATCTTATTTATTTTACTCCCCAAGCTTCCAAATTCAGATTACTCTTCCATGCTGCTTCTGTGTGCTCAGTACCTCTCTCCACACTTTCAATTTTTTTGAATTAGTTTTCTCAATAATCACTGTATAAAAACACATTGAGAGAGCAGAATTAAATTAATTATCTAACTTTGGCCCTTACTGGTTCTATATCTAATCAGAGTCATAATTAATGAAGAGAGATAGACCTCACTGGGGGGAAGATTCAAATTGTTTCTCTTAAACATTTCTGTTAGAACAACATGAATTATGCTGTAGACGTGCCTGAACCTAATGGACCTTAAGGAGACCCTGGAGGTCATGCTAATATTACCCTTAAATAGAGTATACAAGCTCTAGCTTTACTTGGGATAAATTTCATTACAAGCATTGCACTCTTGTGAGTGCAATTTGGACTACTTAGGAAGACAGTAGACATAGGTTAAGACAAAACCAAAACTGACTGAAGAAGAGAACACCAAAGGTCTCACTTAGAGAAAGATAATTAGGAAATTCTGGAAATTTTCAGACTTACACTTAAAAAAAAAAAGAAAATCTTCATACTTCTTACTTCTTATTTTTAAATAAAATCTTCATACAGTTTATTTGCTGTCTGCCCATCTATGCATTTATTCTTCCAGGACAATTAGGTAAGATTTCCTAGACATTAATCTTCTTCCACCTATGTTCATTTCACATATACATACATATTCCACCTACGTACATTTCTCATGAATAGTGTATTACTGATTTCAAGCAAATGAAAATAAAATATTGCTTTAAGTTTTATCTTTTTGGACCATTATTACAGGTCAACTAAATTTTGTAGTTCTTTGATTAAAAGTCAGCATTTCAGGAGGAGAATCTGTTTCCTTGTCTTCTAGTATAGCGTACTGGAGAAAAACGTATTCAATCATACTTTTTTAAAAATAAAAATGCTACATAGAATGTGGAATCATATGTTAAGAAGTTTTACTAACACAGTGTTTTCATATTTCCCATAATTTTCTTAAAAAAAAAACCACTACACAAAAAATAGCATGTTATATTTTTTGTCATAGTGAAATAATTATTCTGAAAATATAATTCCATAAAGTGTGTGTTACTTTTTCTGCTGTATACATGAACAAACTACATGAGGTCTGAAAACATAAATGAGATAAAATATCTTTAGTTTCAAAAATTTATCTTCAGCTTCTGTTTCGGATTAGATTGAGAAATATTATTTTAATAACACTGAAAAAAATTGGAAGAAAAAGAATGCTTAAACATTTTAAATTTATGCAATCTCAGAGGAAAATATATATATATTTCCGAGACACAGGATACAAAATGGGCAAAATGGGAAGAGTTTGTAGAGATAAACAGGAAATACACTAGAAATGACTAGAGATAAAAACAAATACTGATCTACTCTTTTATAAAATAAGAAACCAAATGTAATTCATCATTTAAATAGAGCATAGGCTAGTACAGCATGCCTGTAGCAAGCAATTTATGAAAAAAATTGAGACATTCTTGTAGCAGGCCTGTGATAGAAGTCTCTCCCTAACTTCTCATGGTAGAAAAATAAAATGAAGATACGGAGTCAATAAAGAGGAGGTATACCATTAAATCTGATGATTTAATAATTTCAAACTTAGATGAAAATTTATGTTTTAATTTTATTTTTCAGATTGACTGTAGGATTTCAGATATGCAAGTCAATTATAGCAAGGCATAGAAGATCATAACTCCCAGTCCCCATTCTGTAGAAAAAAAAAGAAGTTTCCAGTTGATTAAGATATATTATGAACAAAATAAAATTCCAGAGAGGGAGAACAAGCATGCTTTTTCCTGTTTCTGCTAAATATATCATTCTATTTCTTTAGTTATGCAAACAATTTACCTTCTTAAATGTCATTTTGTTTTGATTTCTAGTTCTGATAATAATTTTCCTTAGTTTCCCTCTGAATGCTGTAAAGTCTATGAAAGTAATGGATGCATGATGATTTTTAAATGGCTATGCACATTCTATTTTTTTTTTTTTAATTTTTGTCACCAAATGCCTTACTATACTAGGTTATTTTTACATATTTATTTTTCTACATTGCATCACAAATTGTAAAGTTTACTACATTTGTTTCAGCACATAATTTAAAAATTTCAACATGTTGATGCCCAACCTCTGATATTGAGACAATGACTCAGATTCTATGAGGGAATAGTTCCTTCAAAATCAACTATATCAGTGGTTTGTATTTGCTTACTTAGGTATATTTTTGTATATATAAAATATGCGCATACATAGAGAGTAAATGATGTATTTTTTAATGGATTGGGCACGTGTGTATGTGCAAAGCATGTTTCTAGAACAGTTTTCTTTAAATTCTGCCAAGATACTATTTATAGTGGTGTTTCTTTAAATTATAGACAGAATATCATATGTTAGTACTTTTTTTCTTTTTTTTTGACGTACAAGCAGCCATAGAGTTGTATGATTTAGGGCATGTTCAGTTAACTTGAAATTCTATTTAAAATTATGATTCTAATGATATGATTTTCTTCAGTTTTTCAAATCTTGTAAGACTGTCATTATCGCATTTAATAGAAGCTTAGAATATATTAGTTCAATAAATGTTGCACATGTCATTAAAAATCTCAGTGTTCTCCCTGGTATACCAATATACAAATGAACAACTCAGTATGTACAATTAAAATGTGGAAATTAGCAGTAAAATGACTACGAAATTGTAATATATTATTCTGTGGTGGCTCACATCTGTTTCAAATGAACACACTCAGTAATGAAAGGAAGTATCAAGAATAAACAAAATAAAACAAAGAAAGAGAACAATTAATTTGGGAAAATAAACCTAATTGCATTTCCAATCAAAGCTATGAAAAGCAACTATAATGATTATGACATTTATTGGAAATGAAGTGCTCTGCTAAATCTCAGGACACCGTCAACAACTTTTAATATAAGCAATCATGCCAAGTCATTTTAGTAAAAATTTTTTTTTGTAATCTTAAAAAAAGAATATATTAATCCCTGATAACCACAGAAAATAAAGCAAATGTGCAAAGACAAATTATAAAAGTTAAATCAGAACTTTAACATATGTGCTCAGCTTCATTTACATTGTTGCAAAACTTTAAGCAGGAAAAAAAGAAAATTGCAAGTCTGTAAAACAAAGTTTCTGTTTCAAGATTGCAAATCCAAAAATTTTGTTAATCTATTCCAGTATTCACATTCCAAGTGTGATGTACCATAAGATGAAAGCTGTATGAAAATCTTGTTAGAAAATAAAATACCACCTTTCAGCAAAAATAAAATACTGGATCACCAGCAGAAGACAGAGACAGGATTACTTATCACACAATGAAAGAGGCCTTCATAGTATTCCTTACCCATCAGGAGATGCCTGCGTCGCTTTAGCCTTTCTCCACCGTCTTTAGAACGACAGCAAGAGATTCATGTAGATTACGAATTAAAAAAAAAAAATAATAGTTACATCATTAATTCAAACTTCTCAACCGTAGTTTAATAAAATACAAAATACACTACGTTTGTAAGATACAGCCATCTATTTCTTCTAAGCCTGAGAAAACAGAAAACACTAATATCAAATTTACAATGTGCAAATTAGCAATTTCTTTCATTTTGAAGAGGAATTTACATTTTTCTCTGTTCAGTTAATTAATTGTTGTATTGTAAATATTATTAGCTATTTACTCAGGAATAGCTGTCCAAGAGCTACATGGCTTGAGTAATGATGCTTTCAGCAGCAGATCGCGTCACAGTTTACAATGGAGGTTGATCTAGCAATTATCCACCTTACAGACAAAAACTTGAAATATAATTTTCCTGAAGTCACTGCACTATAGTGGCAGGGCCTGGAAAATCTCCTGAAATCTGTGCAAAAGGTCACTGACCTCAAAATACAAAAATAATTATGCTTCCAGAGTTGTATCTGAAGAGGATGGGATAAAAAGTCGGTGTGCTACTCTGATAAAATTTGACTGCATAGCTTGCCTTAATTCTGCCTTTTCCCAACTTATAAACATATCACTTTTTTGATCTGAACACTCCTCTCACATAAAACCAGCTACGCATTCATTTATTGACTGACACGTTGATTTATTAAGAAAACTTATTCGATTATTTGCTTGGAAAAGGGCCAAAAACATTAACTACTTATCAAAGGAACTGCTTCTCTTGTTTCACAGTGTTTTTAAAGTAGTATAATTTAATTCATTTGGAGCCTACATAAATGCTTAGCATAATTTCTGGGTCAGTAACATGTAAATAAAAAGTGTGAGATTATATACAGAAGTAGTAGGTGAGAAGTAATAACAGGAGAACTGATTAAGACTGCAATGAAGCTAGAAGAAATTTTTTCCATGAGTGAGAAGTACAAAGACACAAGAGGAAAAGAAAAAAAAAAAAAGGTAGGTATTTTTTTTTCTCCTTTAATTTACCTTGGTTTGTTTTTACAATGCCTTTATAAAAATTTAAAAAAAGAACTACTAACTAAACTGTCATGAGAGAAAAAAAATGTGGCCTGTGAATATTTCTATTCATCCCTATTGTTTGTAGGGTATGAAGCTTTTTATTTAGCACTTATATAAAATAAAAGATTCCATAAAATGTACAATATAGGTTTATTCTCCTTTATAATGTTTCTGAATAGTAAGGTAGCTACACACTCACATATTCTCACCAGCACTGGACCATAATGAATAGTGTTAATTTTAATGTTTATACAAAAAAATTATAAAGATCCTTACTACACTTTCTTATTTGTTATTATACTATCAATTTTGAAAACAATATCTTCTGTTTTCTGATGCTTAAGAGAAATATAGACTACTAGATGACTAATTCATAAATTCATTGCAAAGTGCATGAAGCAGTTCAGAACATTACTGGGTCACTTTGTTAATTTTGTGTTACTTCAAATAAGTTTGTTATGTTTCTAGTACTTTTTAAAAGAGACTGCTATGTGTTATCCACCCTGCTATGTGTTATCCACCCTGTACCTAGCACCAGCACAGTTAGTCTGACATGAAGCGTCTGATGGTGCTGCACTTTATCATTATATTCTCAATACTTCTATGTTGATGGTGGTTGATAGTTAGCTGAATATAAGCTGGCAGTGCGCCTAGGTGGCCAAAAAGGCCAATAGCATCCTGTTTTGTATCAGAAATAGTGTGACCAGAAGAACTAGGGAAGTCATTGTCCCACTGTACTCAGCACTGGTAAGGCTGCACCTCACAACAAAAAAGACATTGAGGTGCTGGAGTGTGTCCAAAGAAGGGCAACAAAGCTAATGAAGGGTCTACAGAACAAGTTTTATGAGAAGTGGCTGAGGGAATTGGGGTTGTATAGTCTCGAGAAAAGGAGGCCCAGGCGAGACCTTATCGCTCTCTACAACTACCTGAAAGGAGGCTGTAGTGAGGTGAATGTCTGCCTCTTTTTCCAAGTAACAAGCGATATAACCAGATGAAGTGGCCTCAGGCTGCACCAGGGGAGATTTAGATTGGATATTAGGAAAAATTCCTTCACTGAAAGGGTTGTCAAGCATTGGAACAGGCTGCCCAGGGAAGTGGTTTAGTCACCATCCCTGGAGGTATTTAAAAGAAATAGATGTGGCATTTAGGGACATGGTTTAGTGATGGACTTGGCAGTGTCAGGTTTGTGGTTGAACTTGATGATCTTAAAGGTCTTTTCTAACCTAAATGATTCCGTGATTCTGTTTATTAGTGATCATCTGTTTGTCCTCCACCTGCTACCATTCTTTTAATTACAAGTATTCTATATCTCCACTTATTCATATATTATGAATGTTATCTATGCCTCTGACATAACTGGGAGCTTTCAAACATTTAAAATATGTTTTTAATTGCCTAAATGAATTATACATCTGCTTTTGATTATGCAAATTGTATAAAGATGTTGCCTGATTACTGCTAATATGATGTTTTTGCCTTTGTTTGAATTGTTGGTGTTAATTTTCTTTTATATTTTCTATGGCAGTTGTGATGGGTGACTAATTACTAACACCTGGCTCTTAAACCATAAGGTATCGATTGAAAATAGCATAACATTGAAAGAAAGTTACCAGTGTCAAAACTTTAAGTAAATAATTGAATTCAAGTGAATGAAAATTGCATTATTTTGTATAAGAATTGTTTGTTGTATGGCATTTTTTTTTCACAAACACACACACATACTTTTTTTCTTTTTCTTTTTTTTTTTTTTTTTCAATTGAGATGATCAGTCCCAGCCGTTTCAACTCTAGTATGTTGCTTTTCATCCATCCTTTTGGGCTTTCAAGCCTAAGCTTTCCTTCCATCCTCTTGTACTGTCAAGACTAAAGCAATGTATCATTCTGTTGTTAATTTACGATACATGTTTTTTATAAATGCTAGCAGGAAGAGGTTAATGTCTCCTCCAAAACTAAATTTTTCACATGATGATATATAGCAAGTTTTCCATGCTACCAGAATTAAATTAACAGTTACCTCTTCTACTGCTGTCTTCATTCTACCTTCTGCTCTCTCATCAATTGTTAATAGAATCAGGAAACCTTGTAACAGTAAAACTAAATTCTAATTTTGTTGAGATTATTATATATTTGTATACTTATCAGCAAGGTCTCTTTTTTTCTGTCTTTTAAAAATTTTTTTTCTTTCTTTCTGTTTTCCTTTTTTACTTTCTTTTTCCTTTTTTTTTTAATTCCTTTTCCTTTTTCTTTTCCCCTTTTCTTTTCCTTTTCCCTTTCCCTTTTCCTTCCTCTCTGTGTTTTTATTATAAATAATTCTGGAAAAAAAGCCCATTAAAATACATGGACAAATAAAAGGAAAGAGAAAGTACATGCAAAATATTTTTAATGGCAGACAAACTGTAGGACATATTCTTTTCATCATAATTATCAGTATCTTGGTTATTATTGCTGGCATATACTGTAGCAGTGGGCAAGGCTGAACCAAAAGCAGGCATACTGTGCTAGAACTACATAAATGCAAAGTGCTATAGTGAAACTTCACTGTGAGAGAAGCTTGACAGCTCCAGAAAGGAGTCTATAAGTAATTTAGTGAAAATATCTCATGGCAAAATTAAACTTTTTTTTTTGTCTTTATGATGTTTTTAACATTGGGACAATCTCTACAAGGAAAAAAAAGATAACTTTAGATAGATAGATAGATAAAGTGATAAGGCATTAGTGTGTTACTTCTGATTTTTTTTTTTTTGTCATTACACGTGATTGATTTCCTTTTTTGATCATAATTTCCTACATTTAGTTATTTTGTTTCTAACAGTATTAATAATACTTATTTGATTGTTGAAATGTTGAAATTAATATTTGTTGACTTATGAGATGAAGTGCCAGACTGTAACAATTTGTGTGAGTACTTTTATACATCTCTGATAATCCTGGTTGACAATTTTTTTTGAGTGACAATATTATAGTACTATAAAAGTTGTTTCTGTATAATAGGTTTTGTCTACATTTAAACTTATTTAAAAGGAAAATAATTTCCTCTCTCTCTTTTATTTAAGTTTTAAATGCATTACCACTCCTAGCTTTCCAAAAATGAGCATACATTCTAATAGTGTCATGCTCCTCTGCTTCAGGAGTTAATATTTAACCAAACACTAATAAATCAAACTTTAAAATTATTTTCTGCTAAATTTCACTTGAAATATTAAAGGAAATTATATGAACACAATATCTACTCTTTATAGTTTGATTTATTGCTTCATGCTATCTTTCTGAAAGAGAAATAAAAAACTGAGGTCAACACTGAATATTTAAAACTAAACAACACTATAAGCTTGCAATACTTTTTTTTTTAACTTTTTAAGGCTGTGAATGAATCAAGTGCAAAGGACTTCCCTTTCCCATATCACAAGAGGAAGATTTTTAAGTCAAATTGTTCTTATTACAGATATCATAAAGAGAATACATTTGTACTTTATTGAAGGTATTTCAGAAGAAGTGAGATTGAGCTCTAGTGAATCTAAAGGGTAGATCATAGTTTATTGCTGACAACTCAGGTTTTTTTCTCTCCTACAAGAGATTGTAGCTATACAAATAAACACACATAAGAGTTTCCAGTACTCTTGCAGTACACAAATTCTAAGGAACTGTAGCATATCTCCTATGAAGAAAGGCTGAGACCTGAGACAGTTCAGCCTAGAGAATATAAGCCTCAGAGGCGATCTTATCAATGTACACAAATACCCAAAGGGAGGATGCAAAGAAGGTGCAGCCAGGCTCCTTCCAGTGGTGCCCAGTGACAGGACCAGAAGCAATGAGCACAAACTGAAACACAGTCTGTGCCATCTGAACATCAGGAAACACTTTTCTACTGTGAGAATGATCAAGTACTGGCACAGGTTGTCCAGCGAGGTTATGGAGTCTGTTTTCCTGTAGAAATTCAAAATCCATCTGCACATGGTTGTAGGCAACAGACCCTAAGTGGAATTTCTTGAGCAGGGATCCTGACCCAGAAGACCTTCAGAGGTCCCTTCAAACCTAAACTGTTCTGTCATTCTGTGATTCTGCAGTTCTGTGCATTCAGTACAAACCAACAAATTTTGAAATTGTGCAATTTTCAAATACCTTAGCTGTAGCTGACTTTATGCTAGACCCAGTTTATGGAGAGGATGGTAAAGACGAAAAATACCTAGAGTACTGTTTGCGAAGAGTTTAACTCATCGTCAGTTAGAAATGTACTGTCAAAGACTGACTTTTCTTATAGAAAAGTAGAGTAAGATCTGGAGAATATCCAACTTATGAACTGAATCTGGCTCTTTTTAAAATTTACACCAGTTTATGTAGACCCAATGAAATTTCAGGTTACAGTAGTGGCCCAGCATTTACAAAATGTCAGAGTTCAAGACTTGGGCCTTGGTTGTCAGAATTTTACATATAGTATTTTTGGCAATTCAAAGTGCCAGGTAGGTGATCTCACATATTGACATAGCTTTACTTATTCAGCTTTTGTTGTTGTTGTTTTTTAAAGGAAGAAAAAAAAAATGGTTTAATAATTCAGTGACGTTTGTCATTTTGGAAAGTAAACTTTTGCCAGATACTGGGTTTGGCTGCTTAAATTCTGCTATTCTTCCTTTTCACTACACTGAAATGTGTAATGTTTGAAAGAGAAAATTAAAAATCTATTTTCCAGGTTTTTTTTCCATAGTATTAAGATATCAGAAATCCTAAACACGTATTCAGGTAAAATTAACCATTATTCCTCTTGGACAATCTAATGGCTATTATATAACTATATATTTCAGAAAGTCATATTGAAAATATACAAAAGTAAAATTAATGTCTAGCCTGTGTGAGAATACGTTGCCATGACAGTAATAGTAATATAACCTCATCGCAAATATATAATTCACACAGCTACAGGATTTGAAAAAAAGCAGGTTTTTATAGTAAGAGTAAAAAATATTCCCAGCTGTTTTTTGTACAAATGTTCTCAGAATATCATCAAAAAAGGATCCAAGGTCATTCAGATGTTTCTTATATACTATTGAACACTTAGCACATTGTGTCCTGTCCTTATCTAGCAGAGTTCTTCATCACAAAGTCCTCTTTACCCACACATTTCTCTGTTTATTTACTCACCAGATCTGACGAAGCTATACCTCTACATAGATTTTTTTTTTAAAAAGTGGAGAATTTTGTACTGTGTTGGAACAGAAGGTTCAACTCGTCCTAAAGACAAACAGAAGCACTCTACAGTAAAACACCTGCTCTTGGGCCAAAGGGGCAACATTCACCATGGTCACCCCACTCCTCCTAACAGGCACAATCAGGCACTGATCACTCAGTGTAACCCCCTTTTTGCTTGATAAAGGCCAAACTTTCTCAGTCAGCATTAGGAGTCTAAAGATAATAACAAAGAGAAAAGGTAGAGGGTAGAAAGATTATGTATAGCAATTTTAATTATATTATTAATTAAGCCTTTTTATATTGCTGAGATATTTTCTTAAAAATGGAAGACTATTAATTACAATGAATAAATTTTAACTCCATACAGAGACTCCCAATATATTTGAGAGCATTATATCCTTATGAATAATAAAATGCTTAGTTGATATAATCTCTATGTAAGGGGCTGTTCTTTGGGGTTTCTTTTTCTGTCAAGACTGGTTTTCATCTAGCTGTACATCCTAGTAAGTGGAAGGATGGAATAAGAACATGGAAGTAGTAAAAAAATTGGCTAACTTTTTTTTTTTTTCTTTTCTCTCACCTTTGGTAAATGCTGAAGGTGGTTTTTTTGGTTTTGTTTATTTTTTTTCTTTTCTCCAAACTTATTCTTGGAATTATTAGAGTTATCCCTTAATGAAGTAGGCCTTATAAGCATGATCCTTTTGCCAAATTGCCTTAAATATGGGTCTTTCATAAAGTGAGCTTGAGTAATGATTTTTTAATTGGAAATGTCCTTACTCTAGGAGGCCACTGTATTGGATTATTGTTGCTCCAAACAAATAATTATATTGAAGCAGTAATTTCAGACTGATTGCTCTGAAGCATGAATTTAGAAAAATAGCCTTAAAGGTTTACAAAATAAACCTTTCAAATCAACCTGTGCTTTTAGCTGCCATACTTAGTAAGCTGAGTGTTAAAAATTGAGGAGAGAAAAGGAAAAAAAAGCAGCAACTGGTGTTGAGTGAAGAAAACTCATTAGCTGAAGATTGGTTTAGTATGGCTTTTCTGAGGAAGTAAAGTAGCCGCAAAGTGCACCATTATCACATTTTCTGTGACACATAGTTCCTTAAAAGTGAAAAATGGATATTTGTTTTATTAATAAGTGATGAGGTTGTGAAGTCAGATTGTGCAGTGAACAAAGACTGAAAATTCATCACCTTAGAATGTGAATTATTTTCTGCAAGTATTTTTTTCTGCAATTACATGTAATTAAATATATTTATATTCAGTTATAGTTCTATATATAAGACAAATTTTTTGCCCTTCTTGAAACTGTGATTGTGGTTCAGTGGACTAAAAGCAGATGTCTACTGTTACTGAAACACTTTAGTTTTGTCAGAGACACACCTGTGCTGATATGTCTTTGCCTCCTTTCCCACCCACACAGTAACTTCTGGATTGTATAGGGACAGTACTCATATATTACTGCATAGTAGATGTATCATTTTGAAATATATTTGTATTGCCTCTCTTCCACAAGCACAAGGAATCCAGCACACAGAATGTGGGCATATGGCAGCTGGTGCAATACGTCCCACTACAGATCCGTGCTGAGATTTTGCTGCCTGCCCGCCAGCTGTTCTTAGTTCTGATATAGCCATGACTACAGAAAAAGCCCACCTACAGCATAAGGATTCTGAAATGCGGATGAATTCAAGAAAGATGTTTTGCTTACAATAAGGAGCACTTGTTTGTTTCTCCTGGTCTTCTGGAATGGCACTTCTCTTCTTAGAGAGGGCAAATGTAGTGTTTTGAAGTGTGTGAGACATGCAGCAGTTTTATAGCTGTGTATTGTCCATCCTGTGAATGGAGATATATTGAGAAGCCATGAAAAAGTATTGCGTGTTTTCCTTTTGCCTGCAGTAGACCTGCCAGTGCCTGGTTCCCTCCCTTCCAGGAGGGAAGAGAAGATGACTGGAATAATGACCTTGTGTGGGTAGTATGTACTAGTGGAGGTGCTGAATGATTTTTCTGTGAAAGTCACTGCATCAACGGAGAAATGTATTGGCCCAATATTTCATACAAAGTACAGTTTTCCATAAGCATATATACAAGTGTATTGATTGCTACAAGAAACACATCCACTTACCTCTTGACATAAGGTGCTTCTTTTATCTAGACATAAATGGTGGCTATTGATAAGTTGGTGCAGGTTATGTGGTACAAAAAATGTCTTTACATAATTGAGGATGCAGTTGAGAAAAGTTATCATGGCACTTGAGCTAGTGAAGAATGTAGAGTCCAGGGAAATGTGAATGTCTTTTATGCAGATACACTGGATGCTTTTACATCCCTGCTTTTCCCTTGGCACTCTTTCAAATACCAGTCCCTTTTCTTTTATTTTCTTTCCTTTTCCTTTCCCTGGCTTTTCTTTTCTCCCTGTACTATTTCATGTATAAGGAACCCCCTCCATTAAGTTATACAGGCTACAAAATACTTAGAGCAAGAATCTGAAAGAATCTGACTCAATAGGTTTCAGATGTGTTGTGATGTGCTGTGGAGTATGTGACATTTTCTGACCTGACTGATTCATCTCTCGTGCTTACTATGGAAAGAAACATGTATCTGAGGAACAGGTGGTATCTTGCAAGGGCTACTCCATTCTGCTCATGCAGTGTGATTTTATTTTACCAAAATTTTAAAGCTTTTAAAGACTTATTTTTTCTTTATTTTTTTCTGTCTTTTTTTTTTTCCCTGTCTTTTTTTTCCCCAAAGAAATATTGCTGTTTGTGATCAAAATGCAAGTGCATTAGGAGATTGTGGAAACGTGTCATACTTCAAGGTGTGCTAGTTCATATCTGCACCATAGGATGGCCTGAAGTGACAGAGAGCTGAAACTCCGTGGCTGCAGGCCTGTATATCTACAGCAATTCCCAATGACAATGAGAAAATAGGATATTGGCAGAGGCATCACTAATAAATATAGGCACCTACTTTGAGGGATGCTGATATCTATAAGAATATTTTTATTCAGTTAGATTTTACAGGAAATGTTATTAGATTTTTTTGACCCCAAATTACCTTGACATACTGATAGCATTAATGCTATTTGGAAATTACAGAGTTAAATGTTAATAATTTCATAATCATGTACGTTGTGTGCACTTGGGTGCACACATGCTTACCTCAGTTTTTTTTTAGAAGTTCTTACATATGAGTGCAATTACCAGTGTATCCATTTTAAAATTTTCACAATTTTTTGTCAGATAAAGTGTATCTGACCTTTCATGACATTATAATGAAAATGAAAAGAGAAAAATAAAAAGATACAAATCCATGTATATCACAAATATATTGGGTATAAAGCTATAAAACAATTTTTAGTATTTCATGGATAAGGAAGGAAAAGTATGTTTGCTGTCTAAAAATATGATACTTACTGTAAGATTACTATTAATCTCACATCATACCATCTAAAATTTGAATGCCTGATCAAAACAGGTCATTTAGGTTTGTGTCATAATCAATATAGTGAGAAAGAAAACTCAATAGCAATCAGCAAACTGTGTCTCAGGATAGAAGAAACTTCCCTTTAGGCACTTTTTCTTTTAATGAAGTATAGAAGATTTCTGTGAAACTCAGCTGTATGACCTCAGAGACAGTAGGTGAATTTTGATTGAGGAATTTCATCTGTTTCTAATTCGGTAATATTTAAGGTCCAGATATGGGTGGTCTGAGGAATACTGTATAGTAATAATAATTTTTCTGTTCTATTTTGGTTCTTATTTTATGTAATACTAAAGCTGCAAGGTACTGTATTTCCTTAAATGCCTTGAAGTCACTATGTTTTTTGACGCATGTAGTAATTCCTTATTTTAAACTATTTCTGAAAATTCTCAATGTGATGTTTAGTTTGAATTCTATGTTCTTGGGGTTATTTTTCTGCTTCTTTTAACCTAAGGAATTTCCCTTTTTTTGTGATATTCAGAGCAATATCATAAGACACATTTTAACATCCTCAGCTTTTTTGCTTCCCTCATATGTCTTATGACATATTCGGCAAACAGCACCACTATAGCCAAGGGGCAAACCTATTAGCTCTTTTGGAAAAAATCCAAAGTTTCCTCACAGGTTGCTAGGCCTTGATCCAGTAAAACACTTAACCACAGTTTTAAATACCCTGCTGGATTATATCCATTAGGCACAGAGATTGTCACAATCTATTTAGTTTAGCTCTATGAAAAAATTAATTTTCTTTTTAATTATTTGGACAATCTGAAGAACATCTATGAAGCAAGAATGAAATGAATGAAATATAAACCCATATTAAACAAAAAAAAAAAAAAAAGTCAACTATTTAAAAAGTGCTGTGAACTTACTTCGGTATATACTTGGTCAGTATTCTTGCAGTGGATATACTTTCCATACCATCATCTCAATACATTCTCTCATTTGAAAACCTAAATCTTTCTAATTTAATGTAATAGAGAGTTT
>JAAGAY010134324.1:43197-89015 GCA_011801015.1 Ardeotis arabs
TGTACCTTTTTGTCAAACATCATGTTGCATGGTCTCCAATGGTCAATGACTCAAATTACTGCAAACATCTGTCTGTAGTGGCAACATCAGCAGTAGTGCACACTTTCATATTAACATTCATTACTCCAAAACTTGATCACTGTTATTTCCTGGGCAGGATGATCAAGGCTTCTCAAAAACTTCTGTTGGTAAAACATGAAATAGCCCTCCTCTTCAATAAAATTAACTGATGTTAACTTGTTATACAAGGTCTCTTTATCTTTCACAGGTTGACTTACTTCTGGTTTTTGTCCCAGGAAAAAAATCAAGACTTCGGATGCAGCAATATTATAGGTACACTTTACTCCAAAAATATATATTGACGATTTAAAAGTTCAACATTTATATATTCTTAGAAGTAGAGTGTTACACCCTGAGGCAATCAGTGTTTATGATACTTCAGATTATATGTAATAAACGAGGATACTTACTCCTGTAAATTAAAGTAGCTTATTTAATTATTTTTTATTCTTAATAACTCTCTTATTTTTTCATTTTAAAATAATGAAAGATATATTAATATTAATTTTCTAGGTTTTTTTTTTTTTAAAGAAAGAATGGAAGCTTAGTTAAAATTACTTTTTTTCATCTTTCTACAAAAGATATATACTTTAAAATAGCTCTCATTATTCAAACTGTAGTGAATGAAATTAGAGACTTTAAAAGGCTTTTCTACTGCCCTGAACTTTTTTTTTTTTTGGTCAGTTTTTTTTTTCAGGAAAAATATATTATTCACAGTATACGGATCACCAGAAGTCATATTCATTTTGCTGAATGCTCCTAACAAGCATGCCATGTCAGATTTAATGTTTTCCAAACTTTGCTGTTTTCAGAATTTAAATGCTTCTCAGTCATACACTTTAAAGATGTTTTTAAATGACTGATAGCTGAAGGCAAACCCAAAGTGTGTGGCAGTCATTTATTCTTTCTCCAAGAGTATTTTTCAGCTACACACTACAAAGAAAAGTAGACTATTTTACCTGACATTTCAACTGACAGTGAACTTTGCAGAGTTTTGTAAAAGCTAGCAGAGAATATTTCTAACAGTCTATGTATAATGAAAGGAGTGTTAGTGGGAAACCTGGGTAGAAGGTTTTTACTAGCAATTGCAGTACCTCAGATATGTGATATACAGTGAAAGATAACACTGTCAAATAATTGTACTTTTCACCCATTTTAGGCAGCAGCTGAATGGTGTCTGACTTTCCTTTCTTTATCAATACAGAGTAAGAGTACTGCAGCATAAATCAGATTTTTTTTAAAAAGTATATACTTTGAGATCCAACATTCTTATCACTGCCTAATGAGTTCTGTGGAATAGAATATAGAATCATAAAATGGTTTGGGTTGGAAGGGACCTTCAAAGGTCATCTAGTCCAACCCCCCTGCAAGGAGCAGGGACATCCCCCACTAAATCAGGTTGCTCAGAGCCCCATCCAAGCTGGCCTTGAATGTTTCCAGGAATGGGGCATCCACCACCTCTCTGGGAAAACCATTCCAGTGTTGTACCAGCCTCATCGTAAAAAAAATTTTCCTAATATCTAACCCAAATCTACCTCCCTCTATTTTGAAACCATTGTCCATTGTCCTATTGCAAGAGGCTCTACTGAAGGGTTTCTCCCAGTCTTTCTCGTAAGCCCCCTTTAGGTACTGGAAGACCTCTATAAGGTTTCCCTGGAGCCTTCTCTTCTCCAGATTGAATAGCCCCAATTCTTTCAGCCTGTCCTCATAGGAGAGATGCTCCAGCCCTCTGATCATCTTTGTGGCCTTCCCCTGGACTCACTCCAACCGATCCATGTCCTTCTTATGTTGGGTGATCTTTCAGGGCCTTTGACCAGGAGGATATATGAAAAGACTACTTGTGCCCCAGAGTCCTTAACCGTTGCTCCCAAGGCTCTGTAATCCTTCTTGATACTCCTCAGGCTGCTCTTGGCTGTGTCCACATGAAATAGCAGGAACAGATAATAGTCCATGTGCTGTATAAGGTTTGGTAGTCTCTTGGTGACACTCCTGATATGAGTCCCCAGTAAGCAGCACATCTCTCTAGAGAGTGCATCAGGTTGGCAAATGGGTGCTTCCATACCTCTCAGAGGAGAGTTATCTACTACTATCACCTGTTGCATTTTTTTTGGTTGCACTGGTCATTATATGAGCAGGTCAGGCTGCCTTGCTCAGCTCCAGAATCTCTCCTGATGTGCTGGGTCTTACTTCTTTGGCCTGCAGAGCAGCAAACCAGTTCTGCAAGAGCACCTCAGGTTTGAGGGTGAGCCTCTTCCTTCTGCTGGCCCTTGTGTTTGCAAGCTTCCATTCCTCTGCATCACTGTCATGCTTCCCTTCTGCCTGTGTCAGCAGGGGAGTTTCTGACTGTTCGGCTGTGGGCTGTGGTTCTGGCGCAGACTGCACTTGAAACCAACTTTCTAGCTCCTTCTCAGCCTCCCTGATCTTACGCAGCCTCCTCACTGCCTCCTGCAGCTCAGTCATCTGTTGCAGGATGTCCTCTACTCAGGCACATCTTTTGCAGGCAGGGCTGCCACATGTCCCTGCCACAGGAGAAAGGTCCAGGCACTTCCTGCTTTCTGAGGTCTGCACTGCAGCCTCTCCCTTTGGCTGCTCTGTCTATGTGGAGGCATCGGCCACCGCTGGGGTAGCTGGTGCAGGCCTCCTAGCCCGAGCTGCAGCCTTTGCCCTCAAATGAGTGACCAGCATTCTGCCCTGAGAGTCGGGTAGGATGAGTGTCCTTGGCTGGTGCCCAGATGCTGCATTTTCTGTGCCTCAAGTCTCCCTCTTGCCCAGTGGAATGACCCTTCTTCAAAGAAGAGGCACCCTCCCTGCATGCCCTTTTGTGTAAACTACCACGCCACGCCCTTGCTGACACCCCACGCCCTGTTTGCATGCCCTTGTCCCCGGCATTCCCTAAGGGCTTCCTTTATACGTGGGAAGGGGCTGGGCTGCTAATGTCCCTGGCTCAGCCCAGGTCTTGTCTGCCGTCAGCCGCTCTCACGAGCTGCAGGTTCCTGGTGGGTCCTGGCGCCTCTTTCAGCTCCCCCTGAGGTTCCACGGTTCAGGACATTCCCCTGTGCACTGCACTGGGATGCGCCACTGCGGATCATGCCAGCACCGAAGCTGTTGCCTTGGCGACTGAGTGCTAAGATGTGACATGATTCAGATGTGACATTAGAAACTTTACTATCAAGAACACTTTCTACAAGACACTTATATATAATCACAATACAGAATTTTTCCTTGATACAGACAAGTTATAGCATTCATCACTTGAATTCTTAGGTAACCTGGAGCTAGAATCACATTCAATTTTGGACACTTAAACCAGGTTGTCTGTAAGATAGATTCTAAATGAAAATTACGCGTTAAATCAGTTAAACTCACCTTGCAGTCAATAGGCATTGATTGCAATGTAGTCAATATAGTGGAGTTTTGTGAGCTCTTCAGATGACAGAAAGAAGGTTTTTACTTGGCTATTTCATATCCTAATAGACAAGCACTTCTTTATGTTTGGTTAATATCCCTTCTGGCCATCAGCTGCCACTCTACTAGCACGTAAGCTCTCCAACAGATCAGAGGATTTACCTGCTAAAATCATATGCGTATCTTGGATATATCAGAAAGGACCAGATTCCTGTGTCATTCCCTAGGTCTCCACCTAACCCTAAATCATAAAAGCAAAACCAAACTAAAACCAAAGCAAAACTAAAAGTATGAAGATTATAGAGCTTCAGCTGCCTCTAGAGCTGAATTCAACTGCCATGTATTCTTCTCTGCAGTCATCATTCCAGCTCAGTGAAAGCAAATGACTTGCACTTAGGCTTAGATTCAAAGTATTATAGGTATTAAAGTTGAGGTGAATTCCACTGTGCTTTAGATATCTTGAATACAGAAATCTACATTTGAAACTAGTTGTCTGAAGTCCCTTTATACTCAGTGTAGAATAATAGGTGCTTTTAGGAATAAATCTCATAGCCTCAAGTAAATGTGTAAAAAAAGATTCTGTTTCTTTCTCAATGGTGATTATGAACAGAGTTTAGCAAATTTGGTTTGACTTTAGTTTTATATATATATATGTTATTCAAGATTAACACCATCTGCAAAATCTTTACAGATTTGAGGGTTTATATATAGGCTTTTGGAATAAAATATTTTTTTTCCTGACTCATGATAAAGGTCACTATGCTCACATAGCTGACAGCCATGAAGCTCTGAAATTTTAAAAACATCAACTAACAGGTAAGCATCAGGTGCAGCAACGTGAATAGCATTTTCTAGGCACTGCTTAGGCATCTAGATCTTCTGGGAACTTCATGTAGGATTGCTGGGGGACTCCTGGAAAGTTTTTGAAGAACATCACTGTGCCCAGTGCTGCAACTAGGTGAGGATAGCTACAGGAGGCTTCCAGCAAGCTTTAGCAGCTTTTAACAAGCTCTGTCAACTGTTCCAGCAAGCTTTAGCAGCTTCTAACAACCTCTGTCAGTTGTTCCTGATCAAATGTTTCTTTGAGCTTTTGTTCCACCTGAACAAAGGAGGGTCAAGCACCCTTTCAGTAGGTGCTACAGAGAGGCCTATGTGGCTGTCTGCCTACAGCACAGTTAAAGCGGTGCAGTCAACAGAAGCATTAATTGTCACAGAAGAGTGCCTGCGGCCTCTTGCTGAGGTTGGAAGAGAAGTGGTGTGCAGGCCTGCAGGTGTGTGCTGGTGGATTGTCAAGTAGCTGCTGGAAGAGGTTATCAGACTGCATATCAGAGACAGTGTAAGAGAGGTTGGATCTTCTTTATGACACTGCAGCTACAAAAGCCTGAAGGCTCAACTGTACTGAAGAAGGTACAGGTAGAGTCTCTGTTCACTGACTTGGGAAATGGAGACTCCCATACTGGCAAATGCTGTAAGTTGTGACTTCTGGCACAAGGAAGAAGGCTCCTGCTCCACCCAGAATAATTATTGTTGCAGAATCTGGACAACTGTATATCTGAAACTACAGAAAAAGTCAGTGTCCTTGTTAGCAGGTGATGGGCTGGAATCTGTGTTCAAGGATGCACCCAAGCAGATTGAATCTGAACTATGCAGCAGCATCAAGAGGAAGTGGTGAGTGACATTAGTGGGAGATTCCTTACTGCTTAGGCTTTTCAGGCCTTTAGACTATGTTCCTGAAGCTCTTACACATAAGCATCAGCCTTAAAGCCCGGGGAGACCTGATGAATATCTTGTGATCATGAGGTTCTGGGGCTGAGGATCAAGGGCGTGGGGACTTTGGTAGTTTTCTCCTCAGTCTTTCAAGTGACGGGAAAGGTCCTGAGGAGGAATAAGGAAGAGTGGAGAGTTTCTGCAGGTCGACAACAGCTTGTGGTTATAACAAAGATTTGTTTTTATGACCAAGGCCCCTTCTTTGATGATCAAGGAAGGATAGCTAAGAAGACATAGGATTCAAATGACTAAGTAGGAAAAAAAAAAACACTTTTGCCAGCAGACTGGATAACCTGTTGAGAACAGCTTTAAACTAGAAGTGATGAGAGTGGGACATGAAGACCAAGCGAGAAAGGAGTTGGCTACTTTGGAAAGCAAAGGGTGCAAGATGGACCGGGAGAAAGGGGTCCCTCTTTAAGGATGTGCACAGAAATAAAGAAGAGCTGGGATGGGAGCATTACTGGGAAAGTTACCGTATTTATTCTGTGAAATCAACACAACTGAGTGCCTCTCTGACTGCTTGTACACTAGAGCATGAAGCATGGGGAACAAATAGGAGGAATTAGAAGTCTATATGGACTTTCAGGGCTAAGCTCTCTTTGGGATCATAGAAATGAGCCAGCAATGCATTCGTGAAATAAAAAAAGGCCAGCAATATCCAAAGCTCTGCTAGGGAGAATGTGACTAGCAGACTGAAGGAGGGAATTATTCTCCTCTACCCAGCACTAGTGAGAACACATCTAGAGTGCTCTTTTCAGTTCTTCGCTTCTCAGGACAAAAGAAGCATTCATCTAATGGATTGAGTCCAGGGAAAGAAAATGAAGATAATAAAGGGACTAAGTCATGTGACAAACAAGGAAAGGCTGAGAGATCTACAATTGTTCAGCCTGGAGATGACAAAGATGGGGAGATCTAATCAATGTGTATAAATACCTGATTTGGGAAGGGGAAATATGGAAGATGGAGCCTGACTCTTCCTAACGGTGTCCACTGGCAGGACCAGGGGCACAACCTGTAATGCTGGAAGAAACACCTAAACATAAGAACTCTTACAGTGAGGATGGTCAAACACTGGAAGAGATTTCCCAGAGAGGTCATGGAGTCTCCATCCTTGGAGATATTCAAAACCTGATTGGACATTGCTCTCAACAACCTGTCCTAGATAGCCCTACTCTGAACAAGAGGATTTGATTAGGTAATATCCAGAGGTCCACATCACCCTTAGCCATTATTTAATTTTACTTTTTTTTCTTCTACTATCCCATTCTTCTCCCACTCATGTTACATATCCACCTTTGTTTCTATTTTTTTTTTTAATTTATTTATTCTCTTCCTGTGTTGCAATTGGACAAGATTATAAATCTTACAAGTTATAAAACTAAGCATGATCAAGTTTAACTAGTCTGTTGTGTTCTATAGCAAGCACTGTGTTTGAGTCTGGATTTCCAGAGTGTTCTTAGACACTTACTGTTTTGTCAATAGTTTATTGTGTTCTTATATCCTTAGTCAATCATATCTCTTCTCCCTCAATTTATGTAACAATTTGGCTATAACACAAAAGTTCCAAGACCTTATACTTGGTCTGATTTGTTCCCTATTCTGTATTAGAGATAGTTAGCATCAATAACAAATAAGTTTTTATTTGGAGACTTGATATAGCTTGGGTAACCCTGTTTTGAACTGCAACATGGCAACAAGGAAACTTTCAGAGTAACCAGTAATTTGCTTCCCAGAGTTGTTGACACAGGCGGTGAAGGGTTGTGCTTCCTTCGTTTTCTTAGACTTTTCCAATTTCTGGCTAAGCCTTGTTTGTTCTGTGATAAACATAAAACAAGACCCAAAAGTAGCATATACAAACAGGTAACACAAGTATAAGAAACCCCCAGCAAAATCAAACAAAAAACCCTTTGTCTATTAAACTTCTGTCCTACAACATTTCTTATTTCATCTTGTAATCATGCTGAAGTGCACATTTAGTTATCATTGCTTAATTACAGACTAAGTCTTAATTTTTTTTTTTTCAGTTAGAAGTAAATACTTAAATTGCTTCATTCACTTATTTTTGTTAAAGAACTTTCTTAAGCTTCAGCACTATAAAACTTATGGCTGAAATACAGTCTAGGGATACAACTTCTCTCTTCTTTTTGCTTAACTCTTGCCTTTATGAGAAATCAGGAATCATATGTGCATGTATCTCCGCACACTCTCCAATCACATGGAATCTACTGACAGTTTGGTAAAGATTTCATATATCTTGTTATTCAATTTCTGAGCATAATGTGAATGGATATATTAACGAACACTAGAATTTTCCTTAAGAATTAAAAAAAAAAACCTCAGTTGTGGAACATTCTTCAACAACAGTCTGCAAACTCTCACCACAACCTGCAAGTCCCACCATCAGTTATTCAGAATAAGCACAGCTATGTGAAACCAGGGTTCACAAAGTTTCTGCGTGCATAATACTATGTGATGCTAATTATAAATATAATTTTGGTAACTTCCCTGTAACAAAACTCTGATTTATTTTTGCCTCCCTGCAAAACTGATGTTAATTTCTGAACACTTTGAGTTATATAGAAATATTTTCTTATTTTACTGGCCATTTTCGATGTACCGTTTAACACCTTATCTAAATGATTCCTTTAACCTTGTGATTTTCCTGATTTTCCAATAACACTACTTTTCCTCACATGTAAACTGCTACAGGCATTTTATAGTCAACACTGTATTTTTAACAAAGTACTTAGCTCCTTTTCCAAATAATTATATTTTCACTTTTACAGTCCATTTTTCAAAAACTAGTCTTCAAAAAAAAAAACCAAACCTAACCATAATGGTGGATGAGAAGCTCAACATGAGCCGGCAATGCACCCTTGCAGCCCAGAAGGCCAACCGCATCCTGGGCTGCATCAAGAGGAGCGTGGCCAGCAGGTCGAGGGAGGTGATTCTGCCCCTTCACTCTGCTCTGGTGAGACCCCCACCTGGAGTACTGTGTCCAGTTCTGGAGCCCCCAACAGAAGGACATGGACCAGTTGGAGAGAGTCCAGAGGAGGGCCACGAAGACAATCAGAGGGCTGGAGCACCTCTTCTATGAGGACAGGCTGAGAGAGTTGGGGCTGTTCAGCCTGGAGAAGAGGAGGCTCCAGGGAGACCTTATAGAAGTCTTCCAGTACCTACAGCAGGGCTACAGGAAAGATGGGGACAAACTCTTCAGTAGGGCCTGTTGTGACAGGACTAGGGGTAATGGTCTCAAAATAGAGGGAGGTAGATTTAGATTAGATATTAGGAAAATTTTTTTTTACACTGAGGGTGGTAGAACACTGGAACAGGTTACCCAAAGCGGTGGTGCCCCATCCCTGGAAACATTCAAGGCCAGGTTGGATGAGGATGTGAGCAACCTGATCTGGTTGAAGATATCCCTGCTCCTTGCAGGGGGATTGGACTAGAAGACCTTTAAAATTCCCTTCCAATCCAAACCGTTCTATGATTCAATGATTCTATAATAATCATAATTTATCATTGAGTACCCAGACAGCTACTGTTGGGGATGGAGGTTTAATTCTTGTTTGGAAGATTTTATTTTCCCAAAGAATACAGTCAAATTGCTATGATTCAAAATGAAGAGGTATACTTAAATGAAAATTTTTAATTAGATCACCTTGGCAATCTTTTCTTGTTCATGTAACTTGAATGTGATGGGTTATACAGACTACTCTCACCGTAACCGTTTTATTTTTGTACCACAAATTGATGAAGTTTCAAGCAGTTTTAATTTTCTTGTGCCTTTAAGACATCAAGCTCAGTGTTCTATTGTTATCACTGTAAATATTTTAGATTGTGAAGTTAGGAATTGGTGAAATACATACTACATCAACATAGAGTTTACCCTGTGGGATTTCAGAGTCTTTGTTTATTATAATGCAGTAATTTTGTTGCTACCGATACCTTATACATTTTATCTTAAATTCATTTCTACTTTCTGTGTCAGTGACAACATTATTTGTTAGTTCAAAGACATCAAGAATTCAGTCAAGGATTCCAGTAAGGTACTGGGTGACAGACCAGCATGCTGCATATGATTCTGGTGTGATAAAGTTACATTACAGTTTGCAGAAACATCTTATCTTGTGTTAACTATCTGTACCTAATTACTCTTTATACTGTCTGGTATATTATCTGCTGTACTACCTGTTAGTCAACTTCTTCTGCAGGAAAGTCAGATAAATTAATGGAACAGATCATAAAACTTTAAATGATTAAATGATTGTGTGTTTACAAGCGTACAAGAAATACTGGTGTCAAAATGCTTGTGAGGAATATTTTTCTCATACTGCTTTTTTTTTTTTTTTTTCAAATTCAATCAAATGCATTTCACAGGTTGTTGTGTCAATGATTCTGTGGACACTTGAGTCCCAGGACTTTTTCAAGTGAGAACTTGAAGGCTTCATATTGATGTTTGTAATGGGTTTCCTAGTACAGCTGTGTCTATAATAAATCACTGCAGATTTTCCCTGCTTGAGATACTACAGTGCTTCTTAGAAGTCTCAAATATTGCATATTTTATGAAGGCCACATAATAAGTTGTTGGACATGTGTGAAATATAAGTTTCTGGTTATGCAATCTCTTCAGTGTAAAGAGACAACATAGACAAAAATTTAGAAGGAGAAAAAAAAAAAGAAGAAAGAAGTGTAGACATTGTCTAAGCTCCCTTGAAAGCCTCTGAATAGTATTTCATGCTGCAGTGCACCAGTATAATCTGTTCTCTTCTAGGGCAGATTTTATGACTTTACTTATGTTAGATTTGAACAATAATGACAGAATAGTAATTTACTTTTCTTGGCCTTATAGAATAGGAAAGTGATAGGCATAGGAAAGTGACAGAGGTAATTTGGTGCTTTGTACATCACTATCAGGACAATTAGCGAACTGAGATTACAGTGTAATATCCTGCTTTGACTCAAGGGAGACTCCATCATTATTTTACCTTCTTCGCCTTTGTGCAGCCTCAGAGGAGATGATTGCAAAGATAGTTCAAATTATGTACTAATCAAATATGTTACAAAAATGCATGAAATACAATAAATGTAACTGCACAATAGTATTTAAAGGGTTCTTTTAAGTTAGTAACTCTGACTTATTTAGTTTGTTTACTCTTTATTTCTTACTATGAAAATATCCAATTCTGCATGGTTTTTCTCATAGAAAGGAATTATTATATTTCACAGTGCGACAAAATAGGTGTCTAACAATCATTCACTATTATTTTCAAATGAATAGACTAAACTATTATCAAGAAAAAAAAAAATCAAATATTTCAGTGTAATGTTTCATCTACTATGACGGTATTTTGATATTGTAACTTTTATAGCATAAGTATCATTAAACATTTATTTTTTACAATATAACCTCTCCTGATTGAAACATCTTGAGATCTTAATTTTTTAATAATGACAAAAAAAAAATTGATACATAATTCTATTTAACCCAGTGATGTTATAACTCCCCTCACATCTCTTACTTTTCAGAAAAGAATACTGGCAGAACTATCCAAATACATTTTAGCATATCTATCTATCTACCTATCTATCTATCTATCTATCTATCTATCTATAGCTATTCTTTCTTATGATTCTTCCAGAAAGCACCATAATGAAACACTGCAATGATTTGCCAAGAGAGACTGCGTAATTTCTATTCTTGGGCACATTCAGAGTCATACAAGGCCAGACCTGATCTAGTTTTGACCTGCTTTTAGCAACAGGTTGGGCAAGATGACCTTTAGAAGTCCCTTCAGCCTCCACAATTCTGATTCTATAAACACCATCAATATTATGGTATTACTGTTCCTGTTTACTACTACTGGTAGTACTTTACTGTTAAATACCAATACTAACAACAATTTACTATTCAATGCTACTGCTACTAATATGCTGGTAGTCAGTAGCTATGGAAAAGATAACATTGATTAGGCATTGTGCAAACAGAGAGGACTGTCGTCTTCATAAACAGATTCTGGCTTAATAAGAATATAAAAGAAAAGGAAATTATAAGGAAGAAATAAAACCGTATGATCAACAAATAAGAAATGTTAAAGCTCAAGGTTAAGCTCACCATAGATCTAACCATTCCTTCAAGTTGATATTCATATTATGTCACACTGTACTTTGTTTTTTTTTTATTTCTCACATTTTTTCATGATTGCAAAAAGGAATGAGTGAAGTTTTTGAAAGTCGCTAACTGGAGCAACAATGTGCATGAGTTTCTAAGCTGGGTAATACTAAATAAAGTATTCAGAGGCTAGCTTATTCCAGCACTTTGTTAAATGACTGCATTTGATGTTGTAGTTATGAACTTCTGAATAACCCTGTTTGCTTGTACACTTTCATTCAGTCTTTTAATAAACAAGGAGGAAATGTTTATACAGATTTCAGCCTTGGGGATATATGCATAAAGGTATCTTGTCATCTCTCTCTCCTTCATTAGGAGAATATAATCATCAGGAGCACTTTCTGTTGTCATTTGTACTCAATAGATGTCATGTGTGGTAGACATGTAAAGCCTATTGATATAACACTAAGCTAACAAGCTATTTAGAGCTTACTTACATTGACATGGAAGACTGAAACTAGATAAATTCTATTTTTTCTTGTTAACAGTCTTGCCATTATGAATATTCAGAGGAAAAAAAAAAGTAATGAATACCATACAAAAATCATCCACTTAGAAAAGTTTCTAGGATGTGTTTCTTCCATAATGTAAGTATTAAAGAAGGTTTTAGAAGCCCTTGGATCAAATTTCTTACAATTTCAAGTTGTAATTTTATAACGGAGAATTTTCACTGAAAGGAAGATGTTGCTTGCTTTGGAGCTCATGTCTTTCAGTCCCTCCTAATCTAGCTGCTTCATTTGATACGAAAAATTAAGGACAAGGTCTCTGAACTTCACTCTCATTATGGATATAACTCACTAATAAAGTTAGTGTTCTTTAACAAGCTGCATACGGATCTAACTATTTACATGAAGTGTGAGAACAGGAACTAAGCTAGCATTCACTTCTTTATATACTTTCAGGTAGTTCTTCCAAACTCTCCCTTTCCTCTCAAGAAGTAGAAATCTCTTTTAAATGCAGCAACCATCTATATAATTCATGGTTGTCAACCTCCTTGTGTTACTAGAGAATAGAACTGCATTTCACATAGTATGGGGCATTTAATATATGTAGGACATTACTAAAATGACACAAAATATTTACACAATATGTATTTTAAATAGTGTGCTCAGTCAGAAAAAAAATTATGACACCATCATCATGTCTTTTCTGATGTTCTTTTGAAAGGTGACATTTTCTTATTGGCTTAACAAAAAAAAAAAATTACTTTCCATTCCAAACTGTTTGTAGATCCATTTAGAAGAAACCATGCAATTTTTTTTTTGCGAGATAATATCTGAGATGGTAACAGATATAAATAGACCTCTGTGAAATACTAGTTTTACATTATGTCCATAGATTTGAGTTAGTACTTTCATTACCAAAATAGAGTCTATTACTGAATAAATATGTATTAAAGTCAAGAAAACTTTGTTATCATGCAAACATTTGAAAATCTACTCATTTTAATATCTTCAGATGTTTCATTGCCTCCCTTTAGTTTCAGTCATCTGTTATCAAAAGTTGGTAGCTGCAAATAAAACTAAATCTTACATAATTGCATTTTTATTTCCCCTGGCTCTTGTCAGGGAAAGGAACAAGGAGAGGGGAGGGGAGGGGAGGAGAGAAGAGGAGAGGTTCGGAGAGGAGAGGTTCGGAGAGGAGAGGTTCGGAGAGGTTCGGAGAGGAGAGGTTCGGAGAGGTTCGGAGAGGTTCGGAGCGGAGAGAAGCGGAGAAGAGAAAATAAGGCAAAACCTCATGATATAATTTAGATTTTCAGGTTTATAGAGCATTTAATCTAACAATCTGTACTTAACTGTACAGTATGTATGACAAATCAATGCAGGAGGTTAATAGCAGGGTTACATTTTTCTCACATTCATTCTCAGGAAGGATTTCTTAATGTATGAAATAATCACATTAATTGCCTTTCTTTTTAAAGGTAGACAAGTGAAACAGCAGAAATAACAAAATAAAAAAATCCACATAAAATCTTTTTTAGTAGAATGTACCAAGATTACACAGTAAATGACTGTTGTATAGTTTTTTTCTTTTTTTTTTTTTTTCATTCATGTACCTGGAACAAAGTCCAGTCAGATCACATCACTTACAGTGTGGCAATAGATGTATTATTGTGTACAACTGGTTATGATAACATAATAAGCAGTACCAAATGATAACCGTAACATAGCAACTGTTCTACTGAATCATACTAGTGTTTCAAGTAATTCAATATTCTACCTCTTGAAATAAACAACTGCAGATACTTACAAGGCTATAAGAAAAATTCAGCAGCATATTATGAGATCTCTTGCCTCCCATGAAAAATGTCTTCCTAAATGCTCTCAGTTAAATTAAGGTCTATAAAGAAATGATGATGTGTGTAGTGACTAAATCTTACGTGATATAAATGCAGATATTCTCATACTCACTGAAAATGATAAAATCTACTTGAATCCCTTTAAGATCTTGAGGGGTTTTTTTGGGCAGTGAGTTCTTAATGTACTGTTAATCTGAACAACATCTCGCATGTGAGCCACCTACATGTGATCCAGATGACTAAATGTCAGACTTTGCATGTGAACATCATGCCTCAGCTTCTGTTCCAGCCAAAGGAAGCTTAATTTGATTGTTTATATGCATATCAGGGTCTTATACCATCTAACAAATCCTAGGGTTTGTTAGATGGTGTCTGCACGACATCCAAATGCTATTCCAAGAAAAGCATATGCCCCTATGGATATTCCCATGCTGATGTCTCAGATACTCTAGGACATCTACAATGGTAGTATATAGCTACAGTGACTGAATATAGCTTCTAGAAAAATCAATTTGTATTGTCTGGGAGGCTATTCAGTTGACGACATATCTCTAACCTTCTTAGATTGGGTTTTGTAGCTCTCAGTATTGATTTGGAAATTCAGTCAGCTGCCTAAATGTTAGAGTTTGATGCCATGTGAGACATATAGGTTAACCAAAGCACCTTCACTAGACTGACAGAAATCCATGTGGTTTTGGACTGGCAACTGGAAGGCAATCAGATTACATTAAATCAACATAAATATTATTAGGTGCCTATATCGAGGTATCTATATTAAGCTGCAGGATTTCATCAACTAGAAGCAGAGCCTAGACATGCAGTTCACATACAGACATATATTTACAACAAATTTAGGCATCCACAAATGCAGAGCTGAATCCTATCCTGTTGGTAGTTGTTATTCACTTGCCTGTCCTCAGGCATTTCCAGCCATCCAAGATTCTCAAGGACAGCCTAAACATGCACCTGAGTTAAAGTTCTTATTTTCTAAGACAATTCAAAATTTCTGCTGCCATGGCTTCTGAAAGGCAGTGTTCTTTTCAGGTTGATGATACTTTTCTAGAATGTAGTATTTTCAATATGTTTTCAGGGCACAGAGTGGGCCAGCAGCACCCTTGGGGCTAGGGAGCAGGGCACCACAGGAAACAAAAGGTCAGCTGAGCTCTCCTTGACAGCACACAGGCAGAGCTGGTGGCTAGTAACAGGGCCCACCAACGGTCCCCAACAGTTTTGTTGAGTTTCATGCTGAGGCTGCCTCTTGGACAGGGGTTCCTGTCAGCCATGGCTGAAGGCAGGCTGGAGATGAGCTGCAGTGCAGGCCATTCAGGAGATGAGATCCTGACAGTGTTGGGCCCAGGCCAGCTAGAAATAGGATGAGAGACTAAACTGGGCTCAAGCACTGATGCACATCAGTGAGGCCAGATGGTGTCTTCTGGTCCCTGACATACACATCCAGTGCTTGGCTTACTGATCTTTGAACAAACACAAGAAGATAACTTTATTGAGTTGCCTGGAACAGAAAACATATGATTGATAGCGGTATCATTTTCTCCAAAAGGTTATCTCAATAAGTCTCACAATATGAAAGTAGTTTCACTATTAAAAAAAAAAAAGTGCTATATGGGTGGGTTTTTTTTTTTACTCTTTTATATTTGGGAACAACTATACCATAATAAGGAAAGCTTATATGTAAGATATATGTGAGGATATAACTGTGTCCAGGGGCAGGCTTAAAAGGATATGGAAGGAATAAGACATATGTAAATAAATAAACTGAATGCCTTTCAGTTAATATGACCATGTGTCAAAACCTAAAGTGTTACCCAGCCTGCAGGTGAATAGAGATTGTGACCTTAGGTTTGTAGGCTTCTATGATACACAAGGACATGGAGACATTATCCTCTTAATTTCTCTACTTTATTACAAATCACCACAAATATAATAAAAAATCACCACAGTAGCAAATAAGCTACCAAAAAATCACCACTAGTAAGTATATCTATGATTAATAAAGTGAATATGTATATATCAAGCTACCAAAAATTATTATCAACAATCAGTAATAGAGTATCAATCAATAGTATAGTATCAATTAATAATATAGCAACAATTAATATAATAACAAAAACCAATAACAGCAACAACCAAGTAGGTATATACTATTACAAGTTACTGCAAACTTATAAACAATATAACAGCAGATATACTTCCAATAGATTACTGGTATGGATATGGATAATACTGGTATAAAGAAATGAGATAGATTTCAGAAGGGGCCAAATCATCCTGAAGAGGAGGAAGAACTGATCACAGAAGGGGACCCAATCATGCCACAAACAGGTGGGACAACAAACTGAACCAGTCTCAGAGGTGGACTCAAAAGGGGACCAATGAAGTAACAGGCAGAGTCTCACTTCAAAGATTACACACATCAGGAAGTTTGGAGCTAGTCAGGTGTGCCCAGCGGGAGTTCAAGAACTCACAGAGAGTCTGTGCAGAGAGGTCAATCTGTTTAGATGTGGTGGGTTGAATTTGGCTGGTGCCCACCAAGCTACTCTATCACTTCCCCTCTTCAACTGGACAGGAGGAGAAAAGTACAACGAAAGGCTCTTGAGTCGAGATAAGGACAATAAGATCACTCGTCAGTTACTGTCAAGAGTGAAAAACAGACTTAACTTGGGGAAATTAATTTAATTTATTACTAATCAAGTCAGAGTGCAGTAATGAGAAATAAAAACAAACATTAAAACACCTTTTCTCCACATCTCCCTTCTTCCAGGGCTCAACTTCACTCCTGATTTCTCTACCTCGTCCTTCCCAGTGACATAAGGGAACAGGGAATGGAGATTGTGGTCAGTTCATCACGTGTTGTCTCTGCCACTCCTTCCTCTTCTGACTCTTCCTGTGTTCCAGCATGGGGTCCCTCATAGGAGCTTCAGTTCTTCACAAACTGCTCCAGCATGAGTCCTTTCCATATGTCCTTTCTACAAAGTATGGTCCTTCAGGAATAAATTACTCCAATGTGAGTCCTCCATGGGGTCACAAGTCCTGCCAGCAAACCTGCTCCAGCTTGGGCTCCTCTCTCTATGGGCTCACAGGTCCCACCAGGAGCCTGTTCCAGCACGAGCTCTCCATGTGATCACAGCCTCCTTTGGGTGCATCCATCTGCTCTGGCATGAGGTCCTCCATGGGCTGCAGGTGCATCTCTGCTCCATTGTGGACCTCCATGTGCTGCAGGGGAATGTCAGCCGGGAGCGACATTACTCCTCCCCCTCCTTCTTCACTGACATTGGTGTCTGGAGCCATTCCTCTCACATATTCTCAGTTCTCTCTTCTGACTGCTGCTGTCACCACAGGGCTTCCCCAGCCCCCCCTGCCCCTCCTTCTTAAATATGTTATCACAGAGGTGCTACCACCATGGCTAACTGGCTCAGCCTGCGCCAGTGATGGGTCCATCTTGGAGCTGACTGGCACTGACTCTATCAGACATAGGGAAAGCTTCTAGCAGCTTCTCACAAAAGCCACCCCTGTAGCCCCCCTGCTACCAAAACCTTGCCACATAAACCAAATACATTAGGAAAGGAAAAGTATGTCCAGCATAGGAAATTTTCAGAGAGAGAGGCTACATTTTGGATAAATCCTAAATCCTTTTTTTTAATATCATAGAGTCATAAAAGGGCATAGGAAACTAGCGTTTTGAATAGATGCTGTTAGTTTCTATTTTTCATCTGTAACAGCCAAGATGTTCTCTGTTCTTTCAGACCAATTTGTCTTTCCCGACTGTTTACACTTTTTCAGATGACAAGTTGTCATTACAGTTTCTTGATTTTATGCTTATCAACAGTATCTCAGGATGACTCTGGCCTCTAGGTATCCAGCTGTACTTCAAAGAGCCCAGATACACTTTTCAAGGATGCTTCTGGTTCCCAGACCTGGTTCCCAGGCTCATAGTTCCCAGGCTGGCAGGCATTTTCTCCTGTTCAGTAATTTTCCCTTTCTAACCAGCTCACCTTTATGGCTGTTCACATCATCATGGTGATAAATGCTTCATGCTAATGAAATTCGTCTTTTTCCATCTGTCAAAATCAAAGGTACATTCAAACATGGCCCTCACAAAGGAGATTATAGGTTTTACCTAAAGAAGAAGGAAAGCTATGAGATCTACCTTTACAGAGAAAACCCATACCTTATTGTTAGTTACTATAATTAATTTATAAGATTGTTGATGCATTACTGAAATATTCTTTACTATCAACTTCAATTTGCATACCCCTGTAACCCTCAATGTGCAGTATTTAAACTTAGTTACTAAATAACATTATAATCTTCTGGAGATAATAAACTTGAACTCAGAAAACAAAATCTGATTTAATCAAATTTCCATTAAAATTAGTACCTTGTCATTTGCTGTTACTCTCTTGAAACCAACGGTAAAAATGTTATTTATTTTAATGGCAGTGAAATTGTGCTCCATGTGAAAGCACATACAAAGAAAGCAAAACAAAAGGTACACTTTTGGGGATAGTATTTGAGATTATGTTAGCAGTGTAATTTTATTGATTAGATTTTTTTTTAGCAATGAGTAGTCAGAAGACAATAGTAGTTTCCATTATTTATTAATATATTGCTATAAACATTCCCTTAAAGTAATTTCCTGAGTAAATGCATTATAAAAGAAATTCAGTTACCAACATCAATGAGATATATTTTAATATGGATTCTAGTAATCACAAGTATGAAAATAAACTGAATTATTAAAATATTCAAATCTGATGTGTATTATAAAATTAAAAAGACTCAGAAGTATGAATAAAAATTAAATGTAGCAAAGTTGTCTTGTGTGCTAAGACAACTCTGTAGGTCAGTTACTTTAAAAGTAATCACAGAGGTAGTACTGGTGTATTGAAACATTTCTGTTGAGTATATTTCTTGATCATATAGTTTATGCACATTATAGCCCATGAAGTGCTCATCAATGGATTTGAAATTTTAAAACCTGTGTAAAAATCACTAAATTTAAAATCCACTTTGAAGTAAAACTAAGTACTTTTGAACTATTTAAACAAGATAAATACTGTATCCATAATATATTGTATAGCTAAAGCAGAGGTCTGTTGCACCCATGAAGACAGTAGCACACCAAACAATTTTCAATATTCACTTGTTATGAAACCAAACATAAGCACACTAATAACTGTAACTATATAAACACTTCTGTACCTGGTGGCTCACTGAGAAGAGCGTTGTGTCTGGACTTGTGTGCCTTATGCTGATTGTGCAAGGTCTTCATCCTGGTCCCTTGTTATCAACTTATTATGGGAACCGGCTGTGGAAGGGCAAAGACAGCTGGGAAAAGACTATGTTTGCTTTAAGGAAAGAAGCAGCAGCTAAGCAAGAAGAAAACAAACAAACCAACCAACCAAACAAACAAAAAACAGAACAGTCAAATTATAGGATAGGGTATCTGCCTGCAAATTTCCCCTCACAGCTGTCGCCTCTCTGCTTCGCTGTCTCTAACAGAGACTAAGGGATGGGAATTGTTTAAAAACTGAGACGCCTTGTAAAAGAATAAAGTCCCAAAATTGGAGAGGGGAGAGAGGGGACAAACCGACTTTGGTCTGAGCCATCCTTGCTGGAGAAGGGAGGCTCCAAAGTCTGACCACCTCAACCTCAGCAATAAAGACAGTGCTTACTCAATACACTTAGCCAAATGCATGATGCAAAATGAATAGGGTGGATAAAGTTCTAACTGTTTGAGGTAAAATATTGAAAAAATAATTTCTTAAAATCCTTAGAAAACAAGCAATTATTATTCTTGTAGCACTTGGAGATGTAAATCACAGAGATCATGATGGAATTGTGTGAAAGCAGAAATTAATTAAACCAATAAATAACAAATTATGCTATAGAAAAAAGGAACCTGGAATCTTTTCCAGAAAGATAAAGATAATGTTTCACGCCATGTAATGCACACTCAGTATCACACGATGGGTGTCATAGACAATGCTGTGCAGTCTTTTCTCTTATCTGCTGCTGGGATAGCAGCTGCACTTACTTGCACCTATCTTGGGAAGTATCTAGGGAAAAAAAAAATTGCTATTTGATACATCTGGGTCAGGATTTCACCCCAGGGGATATGTCCATGCTAAAAATATTCTTGAATATGAATAACTGAATTGAAGTTAAGATATTTCATAAATGATAACAATTGTTCTAGAAAACCTTTTATTTCTGACTCTCCTTCAATAAAGAGTGCAAAAGTAGGCTCCTGGCATGTCAATTCTCCAATTTGTCTAAATTGACATAGGATTCATCTTGGCTTTCTGCCAGCTTAACATTGGCATTTAAATGGAATGAGTCACCCCAAGTCACCCAAGTTTCCCAGTACTCCACTGCTTAGAAATTAAGTTAGCACTGAGAAAAAAGAAATAAAGATTTATATATCATAATTTGCTTTTGACTTTCTAATGAACAGTTTCTGTCTTTCATGTCCAGATTCACCATAGAAACTGAGAAGTCCCACAAGTATTAAATTTAAGCAGAATGTGACAAGTAGTGCTGATTCCAAAGTGACTCCAACCTTGGTTATCACAGAGCTCTTGAATCTGATAAAGGTAACTTTGGCATAAAGTACACTCTGTGGACAAATAACAATTTTGTGTCAGTGAGAGAATACTCAATACACTTTGGAGAGATTATCTAAGAATTCTGCTACTAGAGTTTCAGAAACGAGAAAGAAAAACCAGGACTTTTTTTTTTTCTAAAGGACCTTTTCCACTTCTCATAATGACCCACCAGCAAGTAGGCTGGGGCTGCATAAAAAGTTGAGAGGGGACACAACTGGGACAGCTGACTCCAACTGACCAAAGGGATATCCCTTACCATATTACATCATACTCAGCAATAAAAGCTGAGGAATGAAGAAGGAAGGGGAAGATGTTCAGAGTTTTGGTGTTTGTCTTGCCAAGCAACTGTTATGCATAATGGAGCTCTGCTTTCTTGGAGACGGCTAAACACCTGCTTGCTGATGGGAAGCAGTGAATTAATTCCTTGTTTTGCTTTGCTTGAGCATATGGTTTTTGCTTTACCTATTAAACTGTCTTTATCTCAAACTATGAGTTTTCTCGCTTTTAACTTTATGATTCTCTTTCCCCATCACACTCTGGGAAGCAAGTAAGCAGCTATGTGTTACTTATCTATCTACTGATATTAAGCCACAACACTCATGTTCAACTTGGTATCTACGTGGATTCCTATGTCCTTTTCTGCAAAGCTTCTTTCTCATTGGTTGGCTCCCCAGCATATTGTGGTGCACAAATCTGTCATTCTTTAAGAGTAAGTAGTTTCAATTGCTGCTTAAAACTTAGGCTTGTACTTTGCCCTGAATAAGTACTTAGGTCTGGTATACGTGTCAATAACTCCTCCTCATCAATGCTATTTTAAATCAGCTTTAGGATACATCTCCTTTCTCCAGGCCTCCTCCTCCCCCCTGCCATTTAGATGTACATACAATCCGAAAACTCTTTTGACAAGGCATCAGGACAAGACATTTCTTGTGTCCCCCACAGAATCTGATTGTTTTCTTGTGTATACTGTCACTGTGAAATGATAAACAGAAGTTCCATCTGGATCTATGCCTTTACTCGATTATCCTTTGAATAGCATTTTCCTTTGATTAACATCAATACAGGAAATCCAGTAAATCTGAGAGCAAGACTAAATATGAGTCTTTTGTAGGAAGTGTGCGAAGTCATGACACATAGTTGTATAAATTCTATGCACTGAAAAAAAAAAATCTGTTTTTCTTTTAAGAAGAGGTTTAAGTCTACATTTCTGCAACTGGGAAAATTTTATTTTACATTGTATTGCTTTGTAAAGGATTCATTTGAGAATAAAAGAAAACAAACAGTCTAATTCTGCACTGTTGAAAGAAAACTACAAACAAATGCTTTCTGATTTTAAAACATTTTATGAGTTTCTGGTCTACAAGATAGCTCTTGCAGCCTTATTGATTCATTAGGATGTAAAGAGAAAATCCACCCCCACCTTTCTCACTAAACATGTAAATTTTTTTACTCTTGCACCTTGAAGATAAAAGTAAAATACATGCATAGCAAATTTGGAGTAGTCCACATAACTATGCTACTAATATAAAATATATCAACATTTTATTTTTTTATAGATGATTTTTTTTTTGTCTCATAAAAACACTAGAAGATTTCTGAAAAAATGTAGTTGCCATGGGAAACAAAAAAAGGCAGACTTACGATACTCGTCTTAGTGAGAGACTTGCTTGTACTTAGAGGTGTGGTACTCAAGGTGACTCTAAACTACTGTTGCTTCAAGCACAGAAAGCCATATTTTGATCCCTCCTTACTCCAGGGGTAACCTAAATGAAACCAGTGGAATAAATTAATAATTGACTCTAATTAGGCAATTTACTCCACTGTAAGTTTTATTGTGCAGATGAAAACAATGACTAATAGGGTTTATATAAGAGGCTCAACTTTGTGAACTCTCTGCCTATATCTCTGTGCAGTTCCTCTTACTCAATTTACTAGTATAAGACTACTCTTTGACTAACATGAGGTATGTGATATGTGATATACGATAGATACTTGAGATATATATATATATACACACATACTATGCTGTAATATAATATATTAAAATATAGTAAGACTTCATCAGACATAACCATTACTTGGGGAAACAAAAGCCATAACTCCAGATATCTTCACCCTGTCTTTCTTCATCTATTCAAGACATATATTCAAATGGAAGTCAATGACTTATTAAATATAAATTGTGTTTTAGGCATGGAGCTGTCTGAATTTCAACTAATTTCCCAATTAAGCTTAAGAAAGGTAAAACTCTCTTTCACTAACATGCCACTGAAGAGAATGACTTCACTCACTGTTTCTGCAGATATGATTACATTTACCAGGCTCTGAAAACACCTAATATAGACTGGCATAGGGATGTTCTGGGGTAAAATGGGAGGAAGAAAATCTCCACATAGCTATGATATCCAAATTATTATCTTAAAGAAAGGAAGATATCACATACATCAGAAATTATATGGTCTTAAGTTTCTAATTTTATTTTTGTCATTCTCAAATTTGGAGCACAGTAATTTCATTGCAAGAATCTGAACTGAGAGAAAAAGAGAGAGAGTTAAGCAAAGGTGATTGATATAAAATATGAGATCCTAAAAGGTAGTATGAGATCGAAACACTGAGGCAGGCAAAGTAGATGACAAACATATGGAGCAAGAAAACCCCAAAGATGACTGATCACAAATTTTATTGAAGAAATAATAAAAGACTATAAGTAATGTCATAAGATTAACGTAATTTTATCTGGACCACAATGAGCTTAAGAAAGATTATTGTCTGGAGTATCACTTCAGAAAACAATTTATTGAAACCAATTACTTGTTTTAGAAGCATCTTATGGAAAAAGAGGGAAAAGTTAAAAGCCTACTGTCATAACTGTAAGCTTTGATCTTTTAAAGATGCTCTGTCCATTTCCATTTTTTTTCTTTTTCCAGCATCATTGAGCTCTGCTTTAGTCTGTATCTGCTCCTAATGAAAGAATGCTGAGGCTGTGACAGCTATCAAATCATTCTGCAATACTATGGCTCCTCATTCTTTGTTCTGCTAAAAGAGGCAAAACTCTTGTGAAAATATTGCAGGTACAGTGTATTCTGAAGTTCTTGGTATTTTCTTTCTCATCAGCTTGAGCCTATTCAGTGCCACCCAGGCTCCTGATGTGAAGGCAGTCAGATGGGGAAATAGCAATTAAGGCACGTTGAAATATAGAAATAATTTGTTCAGTGCAGTTTTCGTTATTGTGAAACAGCTTGCTGCAACTCTGGTTTATTAGGAATGCAAACTTATATCTCAGAGTACTGAAATGATTTGTGTAAAGTGTATGCCTTGAAAGACTGCAGTAACAGATTGTCATTTTTGTGTAAGGTAGAAATTTAAAAAGTGTCTTAAATGAAAAAGAATTGCAAAGGCAAAGTGAAGCTGACTTTTTATTTTTCTCCCCTTACATTACTTTCTAATGTACTTTCAAACCAAGCAATGAGAAAATTGTTTAAATGGGCCCATCAAGTTACCTCATTGCTAGCAATTTGTTCCCATACAAAAACTAAGCCTCTCTATTTTCTTTAAAGAGCTATTTCCAAATAGCAAGAGTTTCACTAATGAAATGTAAGAGACAAACACTTTCAAAAAAAATCAAGGAAATGAATAATTTTGCAGACTTTTTACAGAAATATCTTTATAGACTCACCTTTTTTGTCTTTTAAATGTAATAAAAAGATATTAATCAATGTCTATCTCATCTGATTAATATTTAAAGAATCTTCTTCAGTGCAGTTATTAGAAGTGTTTAAAATACTGTTAAGATACATTATAAGTAAAAATGTATGAGAACTACTAATTTCTGAAACTTAAAGTCCGCCTGTCAACCAGGCTGGAGAGGTGGGCCCATGCAAACCTCATGAACTTGGAGAAGAGGAGGCTCTGGGGAGACCTGATCGCGGTCTTCCAGTACCTCAAGGGGGCCTACAAGAAAGATGGGGAGAGGCTGTTCAGTAGGGCCTGTTGTGATAGGACGAGGGGTAATGGTTTTAAAATAGAGGGGGGTAGATTTAGATTGGATATTAGGAAAAAAATTTTCATGATGAGAGTTGTAGAACACTGGAACAGGTTGCCCAGAGAGGTGGTGGATGCCCCATCCCTGGAAACATTCAAGGCCAGGCTGGATGGGGCTCTGAGCAACCTGATCTAGCTGGAGATGTCCCTGCTCCTTGCAGGGGGGTTGGACTAGATGACCTTTGAAGGTCCCTTCCACCTCTAACCATTCTATGATTCTAAAATGTACCCTAAATTGAATGTAACTGGAATATGGCTGCCCCAATCTGTGCACAAGACATCTTTCTGGCTCTAATACAGAGTATACTATTACTTAAACTTGGGTTCAACATTGCTTTGGTGAGATCAGAATTTATTTTTTGAAAGAAACATTGAAGACTAAGCTGACACACACACTTATACTATACTAAGGTGATTATGTATAAGAAAACTAATTAAGTTAAAGTAGAAATACAGATTCATAGAATCATAGAATAGTTTGGACTGGAAGGGACCTTTAGAGGTCATCTAGTCCTGCACACTCTCCTGCAAGGAGCAGGGACATCCCTGACTAGATTAGGTTGCTCATAGCCTCATCCAACCTGGCCTTGAATGTTTCCAGGGATGGGGCATCAATCACCTCTCTAGGAAACTTGTTCCAATGTTTCACCACCCTCACTGTAAAAAATTTCTTCCTTATATCTAGTCTAAAGCTACCCTCTTTTACTTTAAAATCATTACCTCTTGTCCTATTGCTATAGGCACTGCTAAAAGTTTGTCTCCATCTTTCTTATAGACCCCCTTTACATAGTGGAAGGCTGCTATAAGGTCTCCCCGAAGCCTTCTCTTCTCCAGATTGAACAGCCCCAACTGTCTCAGCCTGTCCTCATAGGAGAGGTGCTCCAGCCCTCTGATCATCTTTGTGGCCCTCCTCTGGACTCTCTCTCTCTAAGTGGTCCACATCCTTCTTATATTAGGGGCTCCAGAGCTGGATGCAGTACTCCAGGTGGTGTCTCACCAGAGCAGAGTAAAGGGTAAGAATCACCTCCCTCAACCTGCTGGCTACGCTTCCGTGGAAAACACTGCAGTAGAATCTTTTATGAAGAATAACCTCACTCCTTATACTAAATCTTAAGGCAATTGGAGATCTTTTTTCATATTTTTCTCAGTTTGAAGTTGCTTGACAACACAAGACCAGTATCTCAAGATAAATTGAATTAAGAAATTTAAAAAGCTGGAGACCAAACAAAAAAAAAAAAATCATGATTAAAAAAAAATTAACCAACTATTTTATTCTTGTTTTTAAAGCATTAATTTTCAAAATAAACAAAATTCTCTCCCAGGATACTGTTCAGGTTATTATTTGAGATACAGCTTCAAAACTCTCCAAGTTAAGGAAGATTAGGATATCTGTTTTCCAAGCAATTTTCTTAACCAAAAGGTATTGAATTATGAGGTGTGGACTCTTTAGTCCACATCTATCCAATCCACAGCAGATTTTTTCCAATATTGTCTTCTGGTTGAGAGATGGAACAGATGAAAGATAAGATGAGTAAGGAAAGAAGTAGTTTTTACTTCATTAGACATTAAAAGTTTTCATATTTCAGAAGCTAGATAAAGCAGAAGGTAATAATTTTATTATAGTATTACTGATGACACCTTGGAATAATATACTAAGTAACTCATTTTCAAGAGCACTCTATTAATTTATAATCTCGGCCTTAGATTCAAAAGTGAATTAGGAGCTTTTGAGGCATCTTTCAGCCTGCTCCTTTCATTAATGTTGAAAGTTGTGTTACAGCTTCACTGTGACAAGCAATGTTTTAAAGGAAGTTAGATTTGTTGCAGTATAACTGGTTAGGGATCAATTTTATTTTAAAATCCCTTTAAAATTTAAAACACTTTACCAAATTTTCTTCTTATGAAATGGAAATTAACATATTTTTTGCTGAAGCAGCTTATCATAATCAAGGTTAAATGCACCTATCTCACTTTAAAACTCTAGGAAATTTGAAGGGAGTCAAATATAACTTAAAGGAAATAAATTTACTGTTAAAATGATAGAAGAGAGTTGTGCACAAGAAACCTAAAAGCAGCTTATTTGTACAAAAACTATGTTACAATCACTGATGGATAAAGTCAACTTTGAATGCATAAGATGCACATTTTCAGGACATCTGTCTCTAATAAAAAGGTCTTTGCACAATTTACTTCATAAGATTTTCCTCTTAGCATTTAAAAGGAAAGTATGTATCTGTTAGGATCATTCAGTTTTGCTAGCTCTACTTTCCTTTTATGCTCACTCTATGGAAAAGGCTATGTCTAAATTATAGAGGTTAGCACATTTCATGTGGGGGATGCATCTACCTTAGTGCATAGTAGAGATTTTGTGCAGAAATGTATTTATGTTTTGTCTGTGTTTTTTATTATGAATTATGCACTATATCTGGACTTAAGACATGCTTGAAAGTGTGGGATCAAGCCAAAGTCTTGCTCTGAGATACCACGTTAAGACTGCCTCGCTTGAAATTTCCTCCTTTAAGAAGAAAGTGCATTTTTTCTGAGGTCCCCCAGTAGTGTTCTCAGTATGAGTGTATTGCATCCCATTTATTATGGAAGCAATCTTTCATAGCTATAAAGACATCGTCTTCACATTGTCTATTAGGCACATGGCACACACATAGAACTGGAAATTGAATTAAGCTTTATTGTCAAAAACCATACACTGTGGAAATTGTGGACTTACGATGATCTTAGAATCAAAATCCAACCCTAGGCCTTTCCTCTTTGCGCTGCACCTACCAGTATATTAGTACGGAGTTCAACTATTATCCCTGATCCATCATTTTTTCAGACTGAGGACCCTAGTCCTGTGAACTAAATGCTGCAAAACCACCTAGGCATTGTTCTGTGTATCCCAGAACCAGGGTTACTGAGAAGAAGGAAACACAGAAATGTGGGTGGGCAGATGCATGGCTGCTGTCTGACCCCAGCTAGGACCCAGGGCAAGCACTTGAGCTTAAAAGAAGCAATCAAATGAGGTGGAGTTAGGCTGCACTTCTCCCAGTCCTTTCTCACCCTACTGCTTCCCAGCAGCCTGGTCCAAGGTCACTTACCTGCACTCTATCAGAGCTGGCCTAGGACATCAGCGGCTGAACACCAACACCTGGGTGGGATGAGGAGGGTGTCTAGTCCCTGACAGAAAGTCTCTGGTTTTGTCCCAGTCAAAATCAAAGGCAGGAGACCCTACTACATAAGCAATTTCTCACATCTAAGCCTGCAGTTGCAACATCATCTATGAACAAAGACATTAATAAATGCAAAGGGATCTCTTACTGCTCTTTTGCCTACCTTTCTGATTAAATCAATTCCATTGCTTTGTGGTCTGAAGTAATCTAAATTATTCTACTTTGTATTTCAAAAGTCAGAAGCAATTCTGTATATGACTAATTGATTTTAAACAACAAAAGATATTTTCCATATCTTAAACGTTCTTGCAAAGTTTTATTTCATTATACAATGTGGATGCATTATACATGGGATACATTTAAAGCACAGTATAATACACTTTACATAAAAGGAGATACAGAGGCAGGTTCCAGAACACATCTAAAAAGATGAAGGGGAAGCAGTGAGGGAAGAGGGCTGAGGTCTACATACATTATTTGATTTAAGTAATGCTTCATACATAGAAATATTGCTTAAATCTTTACTAAATGCCTCACCTTGTCTCAGAAACACTCTGGGTAGAATGAAAAGATCAGTTATAAAAAGAAGTGAAAGCAACATTGTATGTTAAATACCAAATACAAGATGTCAAGGGATGAAACAACACCATCTGTGGAAAAGACTGAACATAGTAAGCACATCTGTCCAAAATTATATTAGCCTTTTGAAAACTTGTCTTCAATTGGAAAACATTTTAATGAAAAATTAAGTGAAGAACTAATAATTCCCTTTTTGGGAGTTTATTATAGGAACAGGAGAAGTGAAAGATAATTTTTCCTGGTTTTTACATTTTTCTTTTATTTTTTCTTACATGGTGAAACAATCTCAACAAAACTCCTTCTTGCAAGCATACGTACTCCAGGCCCCATAATCTGAATGAACATCTGAGTATACAATTCACCACCAAAAGAAGTAACAAAGCTATGGAAAGCTATGGAAATCTTTGTTACAAAATGCTATGTCTGCTCAAATTTTTTGTTGGGTCATGCTTGGGAAGACAAACACTGTCACTTTGAACACTCTCCCTTCCTTCTTCTTCCTCCAGCTTTATGTTGCTGAGCATGATGTTATATGGTATGGGATACCCCTTTGGTCAGTTGAGGCCAGCTTTCCTGACTGTGTCTCCTCCCAGTTCCTTGTGTACCCCCAGGCTACTCACTGGTGGAATGGTGTGAGAAGCAGAAAAGGCCTTGACTCTGTGTAAAAACTGTACAGCAATAATGAAAATATCCTTGTGCTATCAACAGTATTTCCAGTACAAATACAAAATGTAGCCTCATAATAGCTACTATGAAGAAAATTAACTCTATCCCAGCCAAAATCAGCACAGAAGCATAAGAGAAGATGCCTTCCAGCTTGCTGTCCATAGGAAAACATCAATGTACATAAGCCCTGTACGGAAACTTCATTAATACAATCAAGCAGGTCCCAAGAACTACATAGTCAAACACATATGTCTAGGTCCAATCCTCTAGATGCCTGGTTCATTATTAGACTCATATGTTGTATACACTTAAATATAACTATCTGAAAGTGGAGCTGAGCCCCACTCTCCGTATAATTCAGGCACTGAAACACAGCCGTTCAGTTTAGGTCCATTTATGGTACGCTTGCAAACTGTGCGTGGCTTATTGTTGCCACATCAGAGGTAGCATTTGAAGCATCTGAAAAGGTGTGGAATGGCTATTCTCAGATGCCAGGATACTAGACATCACTATGCCTTAAGCTAAGGCACTCTGAGCTCTCACTCCTAAATGCAGAGTTTGAAGATGGAAAGAGATATTACTGCTATAGTTGTGGCTGCCTAGCAGGTAGTCTTGGCTTTTTATTTATCTACAGCAAAATTAAAGTAAGAAAATAGTATGTATTGGTACTCTTCTGCTAGCTTACTCAGAATAACAGAAAGGGTGCAGTCACAAAAGCAATACTAGCAACCTGAGTAAAGCCCTCTTCATATTCTCTCTGCCAAACATGCATTCAGAGATGTAATGAACACATATTGCTGTATTTTTGGTGACACAGTTACTCATTTATACCCGAGCATAGCCCCAAAAATGTGTTCATTTTTACCTCTCAGATATGCTCCTTATGAAGTGTTGCAAAGAAAAGTTTGTAGCTAAGTATACTATCTTCTATAGCAAACAATAAAACATGAAATCTTCCTCAGTATGTTTACTTTCCACCTTTGAAGAAAGTTTTCTGTTACCAAAAATGTCTTTAATTTTTCCTCTAAACTTTCTCTTGCCTTGTCTATAAACTTCTATTCTTCTACCTCCATGTTTGCAGCAATAGTCTATTTCTAAGTAATGCGTTAGGCTAATATACCTTAGTATGTTCTTTTATACTGTATTCTGAAGAAAATTACTTCCAACTCCAAATGTAAAAACAAAAATTAATATTAACTCTACTGCTGATATTATTGTATTAACTGAATTAGAAAAGTGGGAAAAGTATTTATGCTTTTTATGCTTTTTATGCTATATTAGATTTTCTGGTGGTGGTGCTAAAGTTATTCTTAAACATTCTATATTTTGTTGACAAGAACCTTGAACTAGGATCCTCCTCTTGTCAGATAAACACCAATTTTAATTCACTTCAGAAGGTAGAGAATAATCATAGAATTTTAGAATGGTTTGGGTTGCAAGTGACCTTCAAAGGTCATCTACTCCAAACGCCCCCGCAAAAAGCAGGGACATCTTCAACTAGATCAGGTTACTCAGAGCCCTGTCCAACCTGGCCTTGAATGTTTCCAAGGACTGGTCATCCACCACCTCTCTGGGTAACCTGTTCCAGTGTTTCATCACCCTCATTGTAAATATTTTTTTCCTTATGTTCAGTCTGAATCTGCTTCCTTCTCCTTAAAAACCATTACCCCTTGTCCTATCACAACAGGCCCTACTGAAGAGTTTCTCCCCATTTTTCTCATAGGTCCCCTTTAGGTACTGGAAGGTCACTATAAGGTCTCCGCAGAACCTTCTCCAGGCTGAACAGCCCCAACTCTCTCAGCTTGTCCTCATAAGAGAGGTGCTCCAGCCCTCTGATCATCTTTGTGGCCCTCCTCTGGACCCGCTCCAACAGGTCCATGTCCTTCTTATGTTGGGGGCTCCAGAGCTGGATGCAGTACTCCAGGTGGGGTCTCAACAGAGCAGAGTAGAGGGGCAGAGTCACCTCCCTCAACCTGCCGGCCATGCTCCTCTTGATGCATCCCAGGATGCCATTGGCTTTCTGAGCTGCAAGGGCGCATTGCTGGCTCATGTTGAACTTCTCATTCACCAGTACCTTCAATTCTTTCTCCTCAGGAAAAGTATTTAATGAAGTACTTTGTGCTATACTGATTATAATTTAAGTAATCATTAGTTGTTTTGTATATAAACCCCAAAAATATTCTGTTCACTTATAGAAGATGGTCTTAGACTTTATTGAGATCATGATATTATAAAATGATAATTTAAAAAAAACTCCAAAGCAATATTCTCCTCTTAGTTACCTAGATAAAAATAGAAAAAAAATCACTAATTTATAATCACTTGGAAATCTTTCATTTATTATACACTGAGTATTTTAGATTTATCCTACTTATGGATTACAGATTTTTATAAATTATAAACTTTTGTGAGTCATAGATCCTTGTACAATTTTTTTAAGATTTAAGAATGAGAAAAAGGAAAAAAAAATGCTAGCAAATCCAAATAGGAAAACATGATTTATTTTTAAGGTGTTATAATGAAAAGACAAATTGTCTAAAAATATGTGAACATTTTTTTTTTAATTGAGATGGTCTCTGAATTTGCAGTATCTTTTGAAGAAAAATATCTCAAAGTCACTATGTGTAGTTTAATGAAAGACTTGTACCATTGTGCAGCTGCAGTAATGAAGTACTTTGAGTGTCTAAGTGAATAAAAATAATATGAAATACAATGTAAAGACTTTGAACCTGGTTCTGATATAAATTGATTCAATTAGCTTTAATTAAATATTTCCACCACAGAGAGAGAGAGAGAATTACTGTGTTTCACTTGCATTCTTATGAATAACTAGATGCAAAAGCTGAGATTAAAAGGATACAAGTATAATAAAGGTGAATAAAACAAGGAAAAATAGAAATCAAAACAAAAAAACACCAAAGCAAAGCAGTGTTTTCTCCTTGAAGTGTAGAAAGGATGTAGTGATGAAGTTATTAAGAGTACAAAACACCTTGGCCTAGTCTACTGACATTTATAATAGAAAAAAAAAGAGAAAAAAATAAAATATTTTCCCTAATAGCATGTAGCCAATGCATGGAAAACAGTACTTAAACAAATTTTAGATGTGGGGTTTTTTTTCACCCTAACTTATTTAAAGAGAAACTGTATAGACACGTATAACCAGTGACATCAAACTTCATGTTTCAGACTTTCAATTGATAGATTTTTCTATACCACGGTGAATTCTTCTCAATCTACTTCTCTATAAAACATTTGCCAGCATTCATTTTTTTTCTATTTTTTTTTTTCAGGAGCTTAACCTTCTGTAATAGCCATTTCAACAAAGGCCTTAACAGTAATTAAGGTCACGACAGTAAGCTCCTATTTTGAACATATTTTCAGATTACACAAACAACTTAAATATGTACTTGTAATACAGGTAGGATATATCATTCTCTCTTTTTCCCGTCCCCCGCCCCCCATACTCCCTGCAGAAAATACTCTCATAGCTTTCATAGCCCTTTTTCTTCTCCATTAGTTATACTGCAAAGTCACAATCAAGAACTTTATATATTGCATTTGGAAATGTTTTTTAGTATGTGAACACTTTTGATGTCAGAAATTGAATGTAAGCCTGACATCACATACAAAATAAACCTGTAAATAAGAAAATGATGTAAAGAAATGAATAATTCTGGTGATACTAAAAGTTTCCATCTTTGTCAGCTCTTTGATTTCTCCCTGTACTGACAAATCTGACAAGACAGTAACAAAGTGTGCACTCATGAAAATCCACATTCACAAAGTAATTAAAAATCTTGTCAGTGAATCTAGGCCTAAAAACTCCCCTGTCCTCTAATAATTGATAATGGCATGTTGATAGATAAAAACCTCACAACTTTCAGAGTATCATCTTCTGTGCACCCTTAAAAACTCTGTCAGTATTAGCCTGTTTTCCCTAAACTGTTTTCACGCCTCAGAAAGGATCCTTCTAGCATAACTGGCAAACAATACAATGAAATGTAATTAAAATATGGAAGTCAATGACTGTTGGAAGAGTTTCTGTTTATCAGTATTAAAACACTGCTAATCCAAGAGACAAATGTTCTAAGCATGTGTGTTTGTCAGATAAGAATTTTGTATAATTAGTACACTCAGGATGAACACAGGAGGCCTAAAGGTATGCTATACACATATGTGTACATCTTTCCTAAGTAAGCAAACAGAAGAAAATCAGACTGAATCTATAAAGAAAGAAAGAAAAAAAAGGCAGTAAAATGAGAGAAAGGAGGAAAATTTAACTTACTGTAATTAAGGCAATTTAAAACAGCTTTTTATTTTGCTATTTCTGGCACCTCAATATAACTTTGCAAGTTAAAAAAAACAAGATTCCTTACTTTATTTGCCATTGAACACTGCTTCTGCCATACAAAAAAGTTCTCTGTTAACATTGTTTATTTTCTCCTAAGTAGTTAGAACCTATATCTATTTTTTCATATTCATACTCAGTTCTTCTTGACAGCTGCAGAAACAGGAAGAGTTTAAGGTAAGTCAGTAATTAGATCTAACTATATTAACATCATGACACTGGACACAAATTTCTATATTTTTCTTCACTAACCATGATAAAATATTTATGTCTTTTCAGAACAACAAGTAGGAGTTTTGTAGGTTGCCTGAAACATGTTCAACATGACACATTAAAAAAGTACTTTTAGTGTTACAATTTTGCCAGTCACCTTCATACATTTGAAAATCAAGAGAATCGCTTAAAAATAAAGACTCACGTGTCTTTTGTGTTTGTTTTTTTTTGGTAGAAGAAGAGCTGAGTGTTTGGTTTTTTTTGGTAGAAGAAGAGCTGACCTTTAGCTTTTTGAGCTATCAGGAGATATTTGGTTGGAATATTCTTTGTAGTCATGAGATCAACAAAACCACTTTTTCCAGTTCATTCTATTTTAAACATGAAAACTGAAGTTTTAACTTTAAAAAAAATAAATACAGGATTATACATTTTTAAAAGATGTGATTTTTTGTGAATATGTTCTTATATATTTATCTTTCAGTGGACTAAGAGAGCTGGTTTTTAAATTATGTAACGTTCTGTTCTTTGGAAATAGTTCTCCCATAACCACTTTTATTCCAGTCCGAAAACCTTTGAAGGTTAATTTTGCACCTATTTAGTGGTTAAAATATCAGAAATTCTTTTCTGTTATATATTTGTTTAGGAGAAAACATACATTCATAAAACATTTCTTTTAAGTAAAGTGACAGAATGCTGCCTTTAAACATCTATTTATTCCCCAACTTTTATTTGGAACCATCTCCTTAAAGCAAGTAAAGCTATTTCTTATATTCTAATATATTCTGCTTTATTTTCTCATGAAGAATATAATTTTGCCTTTAATTTTCTCTAAGGCTTTGGAGTTCTGGTAACAAAAGCATTTAATTAGTCATATTTCACATTTCTGTAATTCAAGAAGCTTCATTTTTTGAATTGCCTTTTTTTTTAACAGATTAATACAATTTTTTGAGCTGAAAAATAGTGCTTGAGTTGCAGATAGAGCTTTTAAATAATGTTACTTAAGCAGCAGTGATGCAAAGACTATCTCCCACTGCCTTACAGGCAGCAGTGCTACTGAAGTGCCAGGGTTAGTTCATGGCTCTCAGCAGCTTTAACACCTGCCCCCACACCATGCACCAAATGCCTCATGGTTGTGACATCTGGCTATGCAAGGACAGTCATGCTCCCACACATATATTTTTGCAGGCAGCTGTCAAGGCAAGAACACTCATGTTGGCTCAAACCTCTGGTAAGGATGGGTCCATGTTGACTGTGGCCCTAATCAGAGTGCAAAATAGAGCTGATTTTTTTTTCCCAAGTCCAGGAACAGGGACATAGTCCCAGAGCTTTGCCCTGTGTGGCTCCCATGTCCCTGTTGCACTCAGGATTGCTGGTGGTTATTCCTCTGGGGTCTTGGTTGAGCTGTAGCTCAGGATTGTTTTGCTGTGGTAGGTTATGGAAGCACTCTCCTTGTCCAAGATCTACAAGGACTGTTACATCAAATGTTTTTTTTGGTGAATTTGTCCAGTCTCTCCATCCTTCTTTTCTCCTATCCTTCCATCCTCTCTCTCTTCTCCTTTCCTTTTCCTCCCTTCCCTCTTCTAATTAATTCTGACCTTGAACATTGTAATGTCCAAATTGTTAGAATTATCCAACTGGAAAACATAGAAACTGTGCAAGATATTATTAATTGCCTCTTTTAAAATTATAATTAATAGAACATCCTGTTTTAATTGAATACCCTTACTCAATTCGCATGCTTCTATGTAGTACCCTTAGAAATCACTAAAATTCAAACTTCTTTCCTGTTTTTTTTTTTGTTGTAATCTTTACTTCAGTGTAATTACTTTACAGTCTTTTAAGAACAGTGTAAAAGTTTATTTGTATGTGAAGAATGTAAGCATCAAAGAGATCTGAGGAAATTAAGTCTGCTTTCTGTCAACATTCAGTCCTGCTCAGTGTAATGCTCATGTATGATTTTCTGCTGCAGTTTTATCTGCCACTGGCTCTGTCATATTCATTAAATCAAACAGACATAAAGTAAGTATTTGTGGTGGCTTACCTTAAAGTATACTTTCCCTAATACTGCATTCTCTATCGATTAAAAACCTGTATTAACTGGCTTGTAGATATGCTTTAAGTTCAAACCAAAACCAGATTCCTTTGAAAAGAAGAAAGATGTTATGAAAGATATTACTGATCTTGTTTTATTCTTCTCTGTATAATCTAGTGGATGGATCAGAAGGTCCAACAGAGAATAATGATCACCATTGCCCTATTGACATAGTTTGCTTATATACCATCTGATGGTCCGGATAAGTCTTTTTCTAATTACTTGCCCCTTGCACAATGGAACAGAAATGAGCAGAACATAGCCTTCTTAGTACTTAAATGGATTTATGACAAAAAAAAAAATCCTTGACAAGTTGAAGAATCTGTCTACGCAATTTATGAATCGTGGCTGAGGCTAAAGACTCTGTGTGTCTCTCTATCAAGTTGCCATTTCAATTTTCTAACTGGCATGCTGTACTGTCAGCACCATTTGATACTCTTATTTCTCTGTTGTCTTTCTATCTCAAAAGATGAAATCCTAAAAAAAGGTAACACAAACCTCACAATAGATGATTGCTAAATGAATACTACCTCTATTTAGATACAAATATACTGGAAAATAAGCAAGTCCCTACTGAGAATAATCAATTTCTGCACTGAGAAGATGCCTTAACAATGAAGTTATTTAGAAGTGTTCCTGTTTTTCTGAAGAGATTGATTTAGGAATGACATGACAGAAGGACTGGAAGCTATAAAAGGGAAAGAGAAAAGCCATTTATTCTCTTCAAATAGTTTTAGTAGTTCAGAGAATTGAGTGATCAGGCAAAAGAAAATATCCAGGAAGTTGAAGAAAGAAAAAAGTGGCCGAAGACAAGAGCCAGCAAGCTTGTCAGCTTGGTAAAGAGACTCCTAAACCATGAAGAAAAGGAGAGAGTGATTACAAGCCACATTGGGAATGATGAACACAGGTGGAAACGCAAAGATTCATGGCAACAGGAACAAAAGTGACCTCAGAAACAGGGTGGAACAAGGCCTTCCTCAAGGATACACAGAAAAAAATGTGCACAGCCTGGGAAACAAGCAGAAGGAACCAGAATGCCACATGTTGTTGCACAACTGCAATGCTGTTGAACATACTGAGACATGGTGTACCTGGAATGGTGGGTAAATACAGACTCTTCAGGAATGACAGGTAGGGAAGGTGGTAAGGAGGGTTTTGTCTTCAGTACAAAGGAGCATCTTGTCTGTAGGAAGCTCCCGTATGGGCTGGACACCAGGCCGGCTGAAAGTTTGAGGGTCAGGATCAGAGGTGAGACCACTTTGTGGCAGGAGTGTGCTGCAGGACATCTGATAAAGATGAGGAAGTGGACAGTGGCTTAACATGAAAGCATGCTTTGTGTTGTACCAACCACACACACTATTAGCACTCAAAGCTTTGCCAATATGTATAAAATTAACTAAGGAAACAACAAATAATTAAAAGCAAACCTTCCCATTTTCTGATTACAGATATCAGCTGTTTTAAACAAGGTCATCACTCTAGATGATTTGGAATCCATGCCTGTCTCTGTCTTTAGAGGCAACTGATCTGTACATCTCTGGGGAGGTGTCATCACTATATTGATTAGTTCCTTGTCCCATTAAATGATTTAGTACTTGTGATAAGCATGTTAATGAAGATTTTTCTTTAAGCCTACACTACCAGAACGAACTAGATAGTAAAATATTTTCTTCCAAATCTACAGGGAATAACTAAAAAGCATAGCCAAGAGTGCATTAAAGATTGAAACGAATAAATTTTTTCAGGCAATATTTAGATTAGAAATATCCTTCTAGCAAAATATTGTTTCTATTAAAAGCAAAATGTCTATATTTAAGCATATTAGTAATTATATATTTTTACATGAAAAAATAAAGAGAATATATAAATATAAATAATATATATAAATGTGAAAAATTTTGTTGATACATCTTTTGTGCAAAACCAGGCAGTGACAGAGCATATCAATTCTGTTGCTGTAATTGCAAATATAGTGTAGTTACCAGGCAGAAGATCACCATCGCACTAAGATCGTGTATAGTGGCAATAGCTTGTCCACACTTCAGAATAATATGAAAAAAAATTAGAAAGGGATAAAAATAGTTAAATTAATGATTTCTACTCTGTATTTGCTAAATGCTAACACTACAAGATTAAATTCAGCATAATTAGACGATTAAGGAGGTCAAGAAAACAGCTTGACCACAAACCATATGTTTCTAAATGAGGAAAGAGAATGATAGCTGACAACTTTTCAGCATAACACAGAATACAGTTGTAGAATTGCTGTAGCATAATTCACACAGAAAGAGACCCTCCCTAGGTCATCTAGCTCAACATCTGCTCAAAACAGATGTAATTTGATCAGGTTGAACATGGTTGTGTCCAGCTGAGTCATGAACATCTCCAAGGATGGAGATTTTGCAACCTCTCTGGGCAATCTCTTCCACTGTTTGACCACCCTTGTGGTAAACAATTGTTTCCCAATATCTAACTGGAATGTCCTATGTTCTAACTGGTGTCTGTCGCCTCATGTCACTATGCACTTCCAAGAAGAGTCTAGCTCCATCTTCTCTGTATACTCCAATCAGGTAGTTGTAAATAGCACTAAGATGTCCTCTGAGATTTCTCTTAGCTGAACTAAATGAGCCACCTCAGTCTTTTCCTCGTATGTTTTGTTCTCCAGCTCCCTATCACCTTGTTGTCAACATTCATCTTGTACTGGGGAGCCCAGAACTGGACATAGCACTACAAATGTGGCCTCAACACCACTTTCCTCGATCTGTTGTCAACACTTTTCCTAATCCAGCCCAGGAAGCTGTTGGCCTTCCTTGCAGCAAAGGGGACGTTGCTGGCTCATGTTCAACTTGTCGTCCATCAGAATCCCTAGGTCCTTCTCTGCAATGCTGCTTTCCAGCTGGCCATCTACCAGCATATATTAATACGTGAGATTATTCCTTACCAGAGGCAGAACTTTGGATTGCCTGTGTTGAACTTCATGAGATTTATGTTTGTCCATTTCTTCAGCCTGTCCAGCTCTCTGAATAGCAGCCCTGCCTTCTGCAATAATGAGGTCTCCCCCTGCCAACTTGTTGTCATATGCAAACTTACTAAGAGTCCACTGTGTCTGATTAGCTAGTTTGTTAGTGAAGACATTAGACAATGCTAGCTATGCTAGCAGTTCCCTGAGGAACTCCAGTAGTTGCTAGCCTTACTAGTCACTAGTCTTATTAGTTATTGGTGTAAAGCTGGACTTTGCACCACTAATCACAAGTCTTTGAGTACAGAACTCCAGCGAATATTCTTCTTACTTTATTATCCACTTATCTTCCACAAATTTGGTGATAAGAAGACTATGGGAGACTGTGACAAAGGCCTTGATAAAGTCAGAGTATAAAATATGCACTGTCCTGCCCTGATCCACAAGATTATGTCAATTCACAATAGAAAACAATGAGTTAGATTAGGTATTTTACCTTGGTAGACCCATGTTGACAGATCCAAAATACCCAGTTACTCTTTGTGTATTTAGAAATTACTTCTGAAAGGATTTTGTCCATAACGTTCCCAGAGTCTGTGTGAACATGCAGTAGTTTTCTGGATGCTCCTTCTTGAAGATGAGTATGACATCTGTCTTTTTTTTTGAGTCATTGGAAACCTCCTCATGATTGTCATGACCTGACAAAGCTCATGGAGAGCTACTTGTAATGACATCAGCCAGCTCTTTTAATACCCTTAGGCGCATGTCCATGTGAACTTATGGACTGTCATATCCCAACTTCTCGCCCGCAACTACGTTGCATCCAATTTACTCAGTCCCAGCACACAACAGTGAGAGGATGGAGAGGTGACTCAGATTCACTGATTCCCCTGGTTGGAATAAGGTATATAGAATATTGGTTCGTGGGTAAACAGGGACTTTTATTCAACAGTTAAGCTTACTGGTAAATAATTGGGTAGTGGAAATACTTATTGCTTACTATACATGTGAGATTTTTATGCCTTGTGTTTCTTACCAGAAAAAAAGGTAAAAGAGTAAGGAGAAAGAGGGAAGAGAGGGAGAGAGAGATATTACTGGTCCAGGTTCCAATGTTGGTCCAGCCAATGAGGGTCTCTTGTCTGGAAAAATCCCACTCTTTGTTAGAAGTCAATACTTTTTATCAAGGTAATTTGTCCCTCCTACCATAGGCGTTGCTTAGCGTGATCTAGGCAGGGTTAGGAGACATTTAGCATGCCCTAGACTGGATTATGGATGATGTAACTTAGCATGATCTCCTAAATCTTCATTTACATACTCGAGGGTGTCACTGGGAATATGCATTTTGGCATTAATGAGGCATTAATAAGGCAAAGTTCACTCAGCCTCTCAGCGGACAGGGTACCTTTATATGCAAAATATGAGAAATATGGTAATGGGCTAAGGCAAGGCCACCTTATCTCCATAAGGTTCCACCCCCCAGCCACATCCAGTTGCAGTGTAATGATAATCTTTCTGCTCTGTGAGTGTTTGAGACAGATTCAAAGGCTCCGAGATTCTCCATCCCCCCTTATCAAGCTCCCTTATCAAGCTTTGCTTCTTGCCATTTTTTACACTCTTCTGAGCAAAAAACAGTTCCCTGCTCCAGGGGGTCACAAGTTAGCCTTGGTCAGTTGGTCTCCTACATGGACTTATGCATGTTCAGGTGGGTTAAATGAACCTTCTTTCTTTCCTTACTGCAGATACTGCTTTACACCCATAGACTCTGCCTAGAAGTATAGGGAACTGTAAGGCATGAGGACAAGCCCTACCAATGAAAAATGAGGCAAAAAAAAGTCATAGAGTCTTGCCTCTACTGCTTGCCACTAGGTTCTATGTCCTGTCAAGCAATTGGGTCAAAAACAGTGTCATATTCTTAAAATCTGAAAGTAGATAAATCCAAAGTAGATATGAACTGTACATTTTTTGCAGCTGCAGATACAGGGAACAACTTCACTAACATGTTCAAAAACCTAGACCCTAAATGATAGCTTAGGTCAATCTAAGATGGAAGTTTGATAGAGGAATAAACTAGCATAATTCCACAGTTTGTGTTAGCCTGACAAAACTAAACAGAGAGAGAGAGGATGTGATAATGGAGAAAGAGATCCAGTGCAACTTACTCAAGTATCTAATTTGTGCTTAACTTTTAGACACCCAGGACCCATCCTAAGCAAATTTAACACATCTTGGTGGATCTATTAGATATCCAGGACTTGTAAGAGGCTTCAGTATTCATGTACCACAGGTTGAGATCAGAATGCTGTGCAGCATCTTCAATGTGTTGGCAACAGAATCAAGGCCTCAGTGCAGTAAAGTAGATGCTTTTGAAGACCTAATGAGAAAATTAAATGTTAAATTGTAAAGTTGTCCCCCTTCAAAGGTACCTCTGTGTCCATCATCTATATTAGGAACTTTGGCACTTTCTTTAAAAGGATTAATATGTAAAAATGAAAGTACTAATTAATTGCTTGTTTGAAATAACATAATTCAAATTTATCCTGCGTATTATATTATCTTAGTTAGCTAGGATTAATTCATACCACTTCAGTGCAGTAGAAAATTACTCCCATCTTAATTTAACCATCTAAAAGTATCTGTGTAGTCTAAACTAATTTTAGAAATAAGCTTTTTGATCAGTGGTGACGTCTTCAAAAGGCAGTGGAATTTTGGCAGTGGAAACCAATTTTAGGATTAAATGAATCACACACTGTATATAACTCTTTCTCTCCACATTATATAGTAAAGGAATCAAAACTACCAGTTTGAACTAGTCAATTAATTTTTAACTGGAAAGTATTTGGTACATTCTTAACATGTGAAAAGATGACTTAATTTATGTATTTATTATACAAGAGAACTCATTACAGAAATCAACTTATTAAAGAATTTGGCAGAGAACTTAAGAGAAGACATTGTGAATATAGGAAGGTATTTAGGAGTATTTTGATTTTTTTTTTCCAAAATAAGTGCAAAATGCAAAAAATAATAATATTTTTTTTTAAAAGTTAAATCTCTTGGAATCACAGATATTAGGTTTTTATGCGGATGAAGTACCCTAAGAATTTTGTAACCAAATCAAAACCACAAAAACATAAATTAAAAAAACCCAACAAAAAATATTTTTAAAACTTCATATTTTATACTATAATTTATACTGAAAAGTCTTTGATTTTACAACAGTTTTTGTTCTTTACTGACTCTTTGAGTTACAATTCTTCAAAATATTTACTTTTTTTTTTTTTTCTTTTCTGGATTAACTGGGAAATCCAGGTATTGCTGTTTGGAAACCTTGAAATAAATTATTTTCTTATACAGTTCTTCCTGAATCATGTTAACAATAAATGTAACATTATGATATTTTGTTTTGTTTTATTTTGGTTTTTTTTTCTGGTTAAATTTTCAATCTTATTTTCAAGAAAAATCAGTAGGACCATTGTATCTTATCAAAGTGTTTACATGTTGATGTATCTTTGACATCTCAGGAGCTTGTTTTAACCATTTTCCTGTTTACAAAAAAAAAGTTTGTAAAGGGTAAAAATATGCTAAGAGCCTCTCCTCAGCAAGTGTTAAAATAATGTTTTCCTACTACTAGTATTCTGAAATCACAATCTCAAATTAAAGTCCATATTATAGTAACATATAATATTTTTAGCATAGAAATCTCAGACATCCAATAGTAAATTACTTATTTTGTAATTGCTTCATGTAGTATACTCTTCTTTTCAGGAGAGGAGCTATCAGTGCAAAATTTTTTTCTTTCTTGAAAGGCTTTTCATTTCTGCTAGACATTTTGTTGGACAGTATGTCATAAATGCTTTTTATCATCTGTGCTTAATTCAACAGAAGCACATCTTGACAGTTTGGACTATCTAATTTCTGAAGCCGCTTGTATATTTCTGTCCATCACCAGGTAATGACTTCTCCCTCTTTTCTATATACTAACTTTTCAAAACAAAGTCAGCCTTAAATGTTCTGCCTTTCTGTTACAATAGCATGCTATTCCGGTTTATGTACTGTTCAGGGTTTTTTTTTCCATATTTGGTATAAACTCTTGCTTCCTTCTTCCTATTTACTGCTTCAATTTTCTTACTGTTATACACTCCTTACTAGCTTCCTTTGCCAGGAATAACAAACACTTTTATTTTGTGTATGATAATTTGTCTCTGAGGAATTCTTGAGACTCGGTAAAGCCTAGAGTTCTTCTCTGACTTGATCAAGTAACTGTATTAAGGAAATGCATTCTTTTAGCAATATATAAAGAAGTATAGACATGAGATGGTAAAAGTCTTATTTTTTTTTTAACTGAACCAACTTTCTGTTCCCACTGGTATCACATGATTTGGAAAGAAAGGAAGATGTTAGGAAAGGTTTACACAACAATAAAGCTCATCCCTGAAATTCTATGCAGGCATGCATGTAAGAGCAATTCCATCTTACATTACAGGTAGTGTTCAAGTCCAAATTGCCCACACTTTAATTTAGGCATCTAAATGCAATAATCTGCATCTTAATTTGGGGTTGAAGTTCCTTATCCACATCTTAATTTGGGATCAAAGCTCCCAAATAGATATGACTAGAAAGCTGCCTAAATAGAAGCATTCGCAACCATTTGAGACACCTTAGTGAATCCAAGGCAGATGTAGTGGTGCCAGATGCAAACCTGTATCCTATTGACAAATGGCAGGTTGAGGGAAACCTAAGGCATCTCATATGGCACCATACACCTTGTGGATAAGTAAACTTAGAGCTAGAATTCCGTCGGCTGTAATGGGAAATCAGAGATCATGAACTGGATTCACTTGCCTAAATGTAAGCATAAAGGGATATTTGAGTTGTCCTAAATAATCTCAGCATCCACGTGGGGAGGGCAGACATTACACAGGATACATAGGAGACAATTATTTCTGGAATGGTAGCTAAAGATCAAGTCAAATACCACAGGTTTCTCAGTTGAATACCATATTTAGGCTATTGAATTGAGTTTTGATGTCTGTTTCTGAACTATTCACTCTGGACTCCTTTCACAAGCAGGGAAGAAAAAGAAACATATCTAGGATATGCTTCGCACCCTGAAGTTGATACCTAAAATAAGTCAGGTGAATCACTTCATTCAGTGTCTGCTCTCAGCTAAGACTAGGACCAAAAGTGAGAGTCTGATACTAAATGTACTTACAAGAGAAAAGAACTAGAGCATGAGGGGAGAAGGCCAATGACGAGGCTTCTGAGCTTTTCTTCACAGCAGTCTAAACCAAGATTAGGCACCTGTGCTACGCCAAGGTGCTGACAATGAGCACGTAGAGGTAAAGCCGTAAACAGGAGACAGTAGGATTAAATTCCTGATAAAATAAGAGCTGAACTAGCACTGGTGAAACTGGTGAAAGGTCAAGGATAATAAGGGCTGGCTAACGATTCTGTGATTTTGATAAGATATGTTCATAACAGTCTTCAGATAATTTCAGTGAGTGATAATTTCATACATTATTTCAATGATACTCTCATGGAAGCTAGATCAGTATCCAGTGGAGGAAAGAGGGGAAAAGAGCTCCAAACAGTTCTTTTGAGTCTCTTTTTCAGTTTGCTTCAAATTAAGCTACTTGCTGCTGAAAGATGAAGGATGTGTTTTTCTCATTTCATATTCTCGTTCTGTTTCATTGGTATAGATACTTCACATATCTTGCCTAAGGTATAGCTTAAGTTATTTTGGGGCAGAAAAAAAAAATCTAATTGTGATTTCATAGAATTGGTTAAATTGGTCTCTCACCATACAGTTGTTTCTTGTATAATTTATATGAAATAACAGAAAGAGATGGAACATCGAAGAGTCTCTGCGCCTGGAAGTTGTAGATTTTTCAAGGTTAGCTTTTCTACATTTATCTGATGTAAAACATATTTTTTTAAATGTTTTTTTTAAGTTAGAAGTTTTTAGACTGTAAAATGCAGTAGGTTTTCTTACTTGTCAAAAACTTATTGCATCTCTTGTCTCTTGCATCTCTCAAAAACATTACTACTAATGAGTTACTGATTATAGATATTTGAGTATATTTAGGATAGGTTATATATAGCTACCGTACAGCTGAATTTAAAAGTGTCTATAAAAAAAAATTAAGTGAACAAAAAAAATCCAGATGCTGTTGAAGTTTTTTCGTGAAAGTATATTTCAGATATTTTCCCCCAAATGGTGAACTCACTGAGTTTGACACTTTCTGACAGATATGAACATTTTGAGCTTTGAGTCTTATTGAACACTATGGAAACATTTCACCTTCTTGTCACCTTTCCATATAAACACCAGTAAAAAATGTCAGTATGAGAGAGATGACAGAGAGTAACACACAAAAAGAAGGGAAAGAAAATATGAACCTAGTATTTCTTTTGTCATGTCCTTATAGCAACCTCTTTCCCTTGTATACCCGGTCTTTCTATTTTTCTACTCTATTTGTTTCCACAAAGCTTTTCCCCCTATTATCTTTGTCTAATCCTATTATTTTTTTCCTTCTTGTACTTCCTAGTATTTATGTCCACTAATGTCTGATCAGAAAACTGAATTAGAAATAAAAAAGCCAGATACTTAATTAGAAGCAGCTATTTTAAGCTCTCTTTGTAGTCAATGCAGAGAAATATGCACCTCCAAAAAATACTACGGTTTCTCTTAATGGCTTATTTTTAGAATCTTATCCTTCTCTTTGACTATAAAAATAGTCTGAAGTGACTGGTTACAGTATGAATATCTAACTTCTTAAAATGAAAATTTGAGTAGAGGAATCCTATCTTAATTTTCTAACCAGAAGAATACAAAGGTAAAAACAACTGCAGAGTTTAAAAAACACAACTAGATGTACTCTAGCATTACTTTTTTTCTTAGTTTTAATGAAAAAAAAATACTTTCCAAAGAGTAAACTGATTTTTTTTTTTTGAGTATGCATCCAATATTTATATCCCTTGTTATATTTACATTTTATTCAGTTCTTGCAACAAAATGTATTCTTACACTTCTCAGGCTTCTCAGGACTGTTTAATCTGTGAAACACTTTCTGAGACCCTCAGATGCATTCTCAGCTTTGTGTATTGCCATGTTGATTTAGAATACATTCTGGAGCATATGGGAATATGGGCATTAAAGCACATGTCTGAGTCCTGCTTGCATGTGCTTCTACCATTAAAGCTGAAAACCTCTAATTTTCCACATCTTTAAAAGAAGCAACAAGCTTGGATAAGGTAATTCGCAGAGGTGAGGGGTTGAATGTTGTGGTTTTGTTTAGTGAGGGGAGTCCTGAGGTGGTAGCTTCTGTAGGAAACTGCTAGAAGTTGCTCCCCTTTGTTCAGTGGACTCGGCTGGGCCTAGGGCAGACCCGCTGCTGGCCAAGGCCGAGCCGATTGGTAGCAGA
>JAAGAY010134325.1:0-56065 GCA_011801015.1 Ardeotis arabs
TAAAAAAAAAAAAAAAAAAAGGAACAACCTCCAACTCCATCATTTTCTGCCTTATTGTCAAATGCCCCACCATTTAGACATTATTTGCATGATTTACTGTGCGTATGTTTTTTCTCTGTCTCCAAGCCCAGAATTATCTTCTGTTGAGGCTGTATCAGCTGCTAGTGCTTGCAGATTGTCTTTGTCCTTTCCAACCTGCAAAATATCATCTGCAGAATCCAAATCACTGTCTGTCTATTCTCTTATCTTCTACTTCTTTTACCCATCAATAGCCAAGCTGTGCTCTTCGGTAACTACGACATATTGTAGGAAGGAACTGATAAGTACATCAAACAGCGTTCACAGACTACACACAAACATTTTTTATTGCCTGTGACAAGTCACCCATCCCCACTCAGTCTTTCCAGATGCACAATGCAGATTTCAAGTCCGTGTCACTGTAGGTACTCTTTATTATAAAGAACTTATGCATATATAATCATACCTAGAATTTGAAAACCGTATGCAGACAAAAAGTACATTTCTTTCTAGTATTACAAAAGAAGAGATGACTATAAAACTATACGAATGAGAATTAACTTAAATATTTAAATAAGGAGTTGTGAGACATTCTCTAGTGATTTAATGGAAGCAATTTAAGATTTCCCCTTAGCTAAGGTATGGTAACTGGTCTTGTGCTTGTGTGATTTCCACGTCTGTTGCTCTGCAAAGTAATATCCACTTAGTGTAAAATTCACACCACTGATCTGGCTTGTGCTCCAGATGATAAGGAGTTCATAGGCAGTTGGTTACTGAAGATTAGTTGAAGAGGGGCAAGTCTCTTTAAATTACTTGCTTTTTTGAGACCTGCTCATGGTCGTCTGAAACAATCTCTGTATTTTCTGGACACCTACAGATTTCCCAGTGACCACAATTCACTTATTCAGAAGTCCACAAATCTTAAAGCAAATGATAGTTACTGCAGAAAAAGTGAGCACAGGAACTCTTCTTTAGATTGAGGCTGGGTTTGAAATACAAACGTGAAGTGTTATTCACTGCAAGCATGGAAAATTATTCTTGAGCTAATCTGGTCTGCTGAGGAGAAAAAAACAGAGGTCAATTTCTTAATTCTCACATAGGCTGCCCATGAGATTTGGGTAAATGACCTAACCTCTGGTTATGAGTTTCCCTCTGCCAAACGGCATTCGTTCTTACCCAGGCGCTGTTCTTCAGGTTATTTGTAAACGACTAGACAAACCAAACCAAGATTAAACTAAAGGTCATTAATAAGTCATGTACCTAAATCTTATACAGTCAAATTTAGGTTTTATTGCAATATATCGCCTAGATTATCAATTCTATAGCAATGTATATTACATGTGTGCATTCAGTATTCCCGCAGTGGCAAGACTGGAAAAACGCGGTACAGGCTTTAATATTAAGTCAAGATTGTTGCAGATTAGGTTTCACATATATTTTGACTATGGTTATATTTTGCACTATTATTTTAGTTTGTCATATTCCACACACATTAAAAATGTTAACTAATCTCTTGCAACTGTTAATCTTTAATCATTTCCCCACTACCGAACTCTAAAAAAGGAACTCTGCAAAACATGGAAATAATTATGAAAATAAGGTATAGGCGCCTGTTTTTTAGGTTTGAGCTGTGACTGACAAGCAGTTCTGTCATTCATAAAGGGAAAACATCTGTAAAGATGTAAGCCATCAGGAATGATAACCTCTGAACTCTCACCCCATGCTGAGCTCCAGTAAATGAGTGCACCTATCTCTCCTGCCAAACATAACGCGATACAGATGTGAAATTTGCACCATAGGCTGTTTGTCTGGCTTTGAATCTTGAAGTTAGATTGGGAGGATTCTTAAAACAGCAAATATGGGATCACCACAAATTAAAATTAATAAAGTCAGAGGAGTAACTATGTATTTTATGTCAGTTTTGAAAGGTTAAAGATTTTTAGATAGTGAAGCAAAACACATGTCATTTTTTACCAGGGCCTTCAGGAAAGATTCCAGCTGGGTCTTGCAGAATAGTACAAAGTCACCAGCTTCTAGATAAATTTAAAAATTCAGACAAAAAAAAAAAAAGCATAAACCAGTTTTATCTGGTTAGGCAGTTAATACCTGCTGTAGCTGAAGTGAATGACACAGTAATGCAGATATTAACAGCATGCAATATGACAGGGTAAAGAGACAAGTCAGCTCTCAGTTTCTCATGTCAGAGAAAGCCCCATAGTTGTGCTCAGACAGCCACAAACTGCAGCCACAAATCCTCCTCCACCACTTTTCCCCTCAGGCCCGAGGTTTGACAGGAAACACATTCCACAAACCTTTTAATTTAGCTTGGCCCTTTTTAATGAGAGAGAATGTTTTTAAACAGACATGTGCCCTGATTTTCCTTCCCCTTCTAGCACATGCATCAGTCAAATAAATATTATCAAAGGATTAAATATCTTGTGATTCTTTAGGTTATTTCATCTGAGTAGATCCACAATGCTTTACAAACTTTAATTAATCCCCCACTGCGAGCAGCACTGATAGACACGTTTCGCAGCTGAGCAAGTGGGGAGAGGCAGCATGTACGAGTGCCTCTCACAGCTGCACAATGCGTGAGCTTGGGGCAGGTGTGGGATGCCCGCTGTCCCGTGCTCTCATGGCTTTTCTGCTGGGTTTTCTCAAGCATTTGCAACTTGCGTCAGGCGGTGAAGACAATGATTTGAAGCTTGTGTGGGCAATGGACACTTCAACTCCTTCTCCCCATTTAGTGGGACCTACAGGGTCTCTTCGCTACCATGATCGCAGCAAGAGCTGTGGCGTGGTTCAGTTGTGCGCACAACTTTCTGCAGCCTCCAATCTCTCCATCCACCTTCCCAAGGCTTTGACCTTGGGGCCAGGTAGGTCAGAGGCGGGGCAGAGGACTTAAACTTACAGCAAAGTGCGGGGTGTCTGAAGCCTGTCTTCTGATGTCTCATTTAAGACACCTGAATTACATTATTTCTCTGGATGTCAAAAATCATTGCCAGAACGCATGTGATCTCTCTGTACCTGAGACTACTAGGGTTTGGGCTGTTTTTTGTCTTTTCTTTCCTTCTTTACAAAAATGTGTCAAAGACATAATTCATTACAATGAAACGATGAACATACAAAACAAAACTGACATGTCCTCACTTCAAATGCCTTTGTGCCTAGAAGACAGAAGATAAAAAGGCAATTGATATGGGCAAACAAACCCATATTTTATGTCTTTCTTCTGTCTTCCAGACTGTAACGGGCTGCAGCCTGGAGCTCAGAGGACTTCTGCCTGATTTATATGCATTTTTTAAGCAAGTCTCACTGCTTCAGATTTGCAGCAGGACCAGCAGCAACAAGACCTGTGTTAAGGGGGTTAGGCCATTAAAGCACACAACTGGGTGCCATTCCTCCTTGGAAGCCACTGGGTGAGCAGCAACCGGGGTAGGGGTTTTGGAGCATCTCGGTATGACCCTGCTCGCTGGGAGTTTTTCGTGATTCATTGACAAGCTGGTCACCATGGAAAACAATGCTGCTCCCAGCATATTTCTTTGGCTTTGTCTATTATTAGACTTGCCTCCTGTGCTTGGCTTTTTGTTTTGTTTTGTTTTAATGGCCACAAGTATGTTTCTGCTGAGCCAGCAACACTGGCTTCTGAAGCAAGATACAACGCTGTACGTATAGCATAAGCCTGCAGGCCCAGGCTCTGCTCCAGCTGGGCTGTGTCTCTCTAGATGTCATGAGTAGACAGACGCCAGGCAGGAGCACCCACGCATCATTTCAGATTTACCAAAGGAGGACTGTGCAATTTATTCCCAAGTCTACGCAGGCTCCTGGGGTTTTTAAAGAATCACAGACCACAGACTGGTAGAACTAGGAGCCACATGATGACAGAATTATACACAGCACCATTTTTCCACCTGAATCCTGAATAACAAAGGCAATGAAAGGGAAAGGCAGTCTTCAGTTTTCAAGACTTGGGAATATGGGATTTTCATCCAAAATGTAAAAATTAAACTCACTGGAGTTTTAAAAAACAGTAGATTAAGCTACCAGGACTATTGACTTTCCATTCTGAAATGCAGAATGTGACTCCCCAGAGAGATAGCTTGTGCTTGGCAATGGTTGCATAAATACATGTACATGCTATTGATTTGTCCTGCCAGGCTGGTGGAAAATGGCTGTATAAGCCTCCGCATAGGCCTGCCGGCACTCTTCAGGAGCAGGAGTCTCTGTGAGATGAGGTTATGGTATCATTTTTGCCTTGAGCATTTTGATAAACCTGGTATTGAGTCTGAACCATGAATCATGGCATAGAGTAGGCTGCAGCTGTACCCTGAAAACTGGGTCTGCATGTTGCCAATGAGTAATATATTAATATTACAGTGCATCGCAGAAGTGTACTTCATGTCCAGGGATGCTGGGGTGATATCTGGGTTATTAGTCTTGAACCTAGCTCTAGAGAGCCAAGGTCAGCCTTGATGGGATCTGAATCCATTGTCCTCACTTTGAGTGGATTTGATGGCAACAGGAGATTGGAAGGTCTCACGTTCTCTCTCAGTCGTGCATGTTACGTGGCTGCACCAAATCTGTGCATCTTTTTTTGGATATGAACAATAGCATCATAGTACTGAATACTTGGGGCAGGAAGGAAACATTCTCTGATATTTCTACGCTGACAAATAGACATAAAGAAAAGCAGGTAGGTTTTTTTTCTCCTCTGCAATTACAACAGGATTGTCCTTGTTGACAAGGTGAGTGACATTTTTGCCTGTGTAATTCTTGGCAAACGTAGCAGGAAGAAGAACGGGTTGAGCCAGAATCCACATGCAACACTGTTCTACACCTTCTCAAGTTCAGTTAGCCAGCAGCCTTCTCAGTCAATAAAAGCAATATTCTAGGAAGCAGCAGAATGCACAGTAACACAAACATCATGCAGGCAAAATGAGACATTGGAAGCAGAACATGTCAATATATCTATAAAGGGCAATTATTAATCTTGTGTATGTTTAGCAATAGCTTTGCTGAATGCTGTTTAATGTTACAAGGGATATAAGCATTTGGGGATTCTTTCCTAAATTTCAAAACTCAGACCAGATTCACTGAGAATTTCTGACTCTATATTCAATTCTCAAAGACCATTTTTGACTGATAAATGGAAAACTATAAATCTTCCTGTCTGAACTGGATTCTGAGACCTGCAGAACTTCAGCCAAGATGTAGTTATGGTGATGATCAAGTTTCAGTGGATATTTTCCAGTTAATTAAAACCTAGACAAGTCAAAAATTAAAATAAAACAAACTGTCCACATTGACTGTCACCTAAGAGTAAGCCTAAAGAGCATTTACCATTTGAAGCTGTAGGATCCATCTGGTAGTTCTTACTTGACCTCATTTTTTTTTAACATTATCAAGACTCAAACCGAGAGACTTTGCTACAATCAGACCTGACAAAGGATAAAAAGAATCACCTAAATAGTCCTGGAGTGGAGAGAGGGAAATGCAGGAGCCACTTCACGTGCTTGTGCTTCCAGGGAAGCTTCCTTTGGGCTCGTACATAACTGTAGGGAGGTTTGAATCCCTCTGACTACAACTGGGTCAACAGAAAGGAAACTTTAAACTACATATGTGCCCCTGGCTTGACATTGACCTAAATCTGGGAGTTTTGGAAACAGACACTGCCTTTTGTTTAACACACAGCACTTCCCAAACTGTCATGAAGTGGAACCGAGGAGGACAGCTGTTACTGTAATTGCATGCAGGTATGTGGGCAGGACCTTCAGTGTTTCACATGAATGGCATGGGCTATATTTTCACTAATATCTGCAGCAGAAATGTGAAAATATTCTGGACAGCAGCACCATAATTCAGCTAGATGTCCTCCTTCAGAAGTAAAGAAATGTGTTCCCTACCATATCTCATACTTTTCTAATCCAAAGACTACTTAATCTTTTGATACAATCTCTGAACTATCTTGATTAGTGTTTCTACAATGGATTTCCCTTTTGACTAAACATAAATCAGGCGAAATTTTGGAGATAAGCTTACTACTTTTATTTTCCTTTCCACTTTTCTTGCTTACTGACAGGTGGAGCTTTTCATTTTCAGCAGCAGTTTTACTGCTTTCTAATGCCTCATAGTTTGCTACCTCAACGGTTCCCAAATGAAGAAACACAAAACACACCAAGCTGCTCAAGTTCTCAGTGCCCTTAAACTCTAATTGAGGGTGCCAAGGGGTGCAGATGAGGATAAAGAAGAACAGACAGGTTTTCACATGGAGACCAAAACAGTGATGAGATCTGGCAGAACTGTAGTCTGACCTGCTTGTTTTGTCAGTGGTTGACACTCAGCAGTGGAAAGCTCATACATTCATTGCTGTTCTTAGAGAAGTTGCTCCTGACACCAAACTGTGTAAGTCAAAAAAAAACCAAAACAAAAAATGTTCTGGTGTAGCTAGGCCAATCATATAACCCTGTAAGTAAGGCAAAAAAAAATATGTACAGAAGTTATATTCTTTGAGCCAACGATGAACAAATACAATCCATTTTGGGTTAAGAAAACTTTCGTTGGGTGAAAATGAAAACAGAATTGGGTGAATTCCATGTGGGTTCTGCTCCACTTCTCAACTCAAATAAGATGGTCTTTTAATAACAGAGCATTTATTCCTTTTGAAAGATAGAATTTGTCAAAATGTCTTCCTCAAATTCACAGGTGAACCTATTGATTATTTGAGAGTTTTACAGCATTTTGAAGTGGTTCTACTTAAAATATTTGTCAGTCATAGTTTAGACCGAAGCAAAAAATGATCCTGCTGTTAACTTGGCTACAAAATAAATTAGAGTTGCTTTATCTGGTCTCACTGTGTAGTACATGCAAAATTCCTGAGCAGGTTCCTGGAGCAGTTTCTCTAGCATTCAGATTTACTTAGGTCATTACAGAATGACATGCTGAAGAGTAACTGTAAAGGAAATAAATGGACACTTCTCCATAAAGTACAGGTAGGTGTAAACAGTGCCTAGGTCTTGCTGAGAAGACCAGTACTTCATTATAGTAAGCACTGTAAGTGCTTTTTCCTAAAAAACTTGTTTATTAAAATAGACAATAGACAGCAGATAACAGAAATAAACAGAAAAAGACTGAAACTGAAATGAGGCAAAATTCCCACCTAACAAAGCAGATCAGGACCAGAACCTGGAACCCAACACAGGTGGTTGGATTTTCAGCGCCTTACAGCCAGGCTGAGTTGCCTCACCTTTTGAGATTCTTGTTCCATCTCTGCTCCGGACAGCTGCAGTAAAGAGCTGGAGTGTAAAACAGATTTACATGGTTGTAGTAATAAACACAATTGTGCCCATTGTTCAAACTCATAATGGCTGTTCTAATTCTTGCGAGTACCTAGAGTTTGTTTACTCTTGGATCATTGCCAAAGTGGGTTACAGAATCCAGCCATTTCCTTTATTTCATCTTGTTTCCATATTTTTTTTTTCCCCAGTACTTACACAATAGTTATCTTTCTTATTTCCATAGTTCAGTTTTGAAGGGAAGACAGATCAGCTGTGAAACCTGTTTTTTAGTGAGATCCTGAGTTTATTTCCTATTTTTCACCAGGATTTGTAGAGGCATGAGGAAATCAGATGACTTATACAAGGTCACAAAGTAAATTCTTCAGGTAACACTAGAATGTTCTCTTGACTTAAAAGCAGTCAGTTTAACTACTTCGTTTAACTCCTGCTAATGGCTTTTTTCTGTCTCTTCAACCAAACAAAATACTCTACAGAATTTTCTTACAAACCATTGTTTTAGTGCTTTGAATAAAAAATAATTGCTTTTAAAAAGACATAAAAATGGAAATAGGAAACAATATCTCCATAAATTGCTGCATAGCTTTATTTGTCATTGTTATTTATTACACTATTTGTGTTAGTTATTAATGGAGATTCTGGATAAGCCTCAAGCCGATTGCTGAGCTGAATAAGGCACTGAGACTAGCTCTCCTGCTCACTCCTACCCAAGCTGAAGCTCCTCTATTAACTCCCATCATGACATGACCAAATCACTTATTTTCTCTGCACCTCAGTGCTACCCCTGTTTTACGCTTGGAGAGTAATTTCCTCCCCATTTTGTCCATCTGGCCTGATAGAGCTTGTAACTGCAAGACAACATGTTTCTTCTTCGTTTCTTTTACAGAACCTGGTATCTCAGCAGTCTTTACATGCTGCCATAACACAGTGATAATGAGATTAAAAAAAATGAAAGCATATCAAAGGGAAAAGTTCTAATGCATCATACACTAGAGTAGAAAGAGGCCTAAAGGTCTGGTCATTATCCCCTGTACTATGTGTAGTTAATGCTGGGAAAGAGATGATTCTTCTCCATCAAAAGATCATCTATGACAGCATGTTTAATTGCATCAATTCAATCTTCTGCTCTTCCCGTAACTTGCATTCTTCCAAATAACTCTCAAGCAGAGGCTCTGTCAGGAAATGCTGGCAGAACCTCCCCCAACTCTCCAAGGGAAACAAAATGTGCCTCCCCAGGCTTTTTAGGATGATAAGTATTTTCAGACATGCAAGCCATGCAAGTATCTAGCAATATGGTCAATTGAAGCCAACTGTCAGGTTAAAGAATATGTTTTCATTCCACTTCTAGATTAAGGTGTTTCAAGACTGGGAGGCTGAGCACAGTGCAGAAACCACAGAGAGCAATGGCAAGAAGAGGACAGGGATGAGCTGTATCACTTCTGTAAGGACCATTTCTGAATTGGAGGCTGTACTTCGGGAATGCCATCCTTCTGCTGTCCTTCTGCCATGACATTCATTCAGTTCCAGGCTGTCCTGGGACTGAGCTGAACGTGTAGGACAGGAAAAGTTAAGCTATTCATTGGTTTAATCCCTCTTAACTGTTTCCCCAGCCACTGCGTTTTCCTCTCTCTTTTGACAGCCATCCCTAGATCTTTCCATTACAGGCCCAAGATCACCAGATGCTTTGCTGCCTTCATCCCTGGTAGCATTTCCTACGCCTGCTGCTCAAGCCAAACACAGACCTGGCTTGCCTCTTTCTTTCTTCCAGTTAATTCTTACTCAGTGTTGTTGCATTTAACCCTGCCTCCTGCCTTTTGCTCTTATTCCTACCCTCTGGTCTGTGGTGACCTATCAAAATTAAACAGCAAAAGATTTTTGTTATTTCATTGCCACTTCTTGTTGAATTCTGAATTCTGAGATATAATTCATAAGGACCTGCTGCCCGTCAACTTTTAATATTTCTAATTGCCTATCTGCTCTGGCATAATCATAAAGCCTTTTAACATTTCACTTTCCTTCCAGGAAAATACATCCTAATCTCAGAATGTGACCTTCAACTCCTTGTGTGAATGCTGAAGGAAAGAAATCATTCAGACTGTCAGCAACATTATCAACCCAATTGCCACTAACTTCCCAGTCATGCTCTTTAATAGCTAGATAGCCTAATTATCTTGCTGTTTACTTCAGCTTTCTTGGGACAGAGCAATAAGAGTGTTTCTCTTTCATTCCCTTGGCATTTTTGTTTCATGTGTTCATGTCAGCAACCCTGGCAAACCTTCTTCAGGTCTCCATCTTCTGAGCAGACCTTGGGCCTTAGAGCTGGACTAACCCTTTGTGCTTTCCTCAGCTTCTGCCTCTTCTCAAAGTCAAACTCTGATTAGAGACAAAATTCAGTTTGTAGCTGAGTATCACAAACAGCTTGCCTTATCCACAGTTTAAAAAAAGAAAATAAAAACAATCCCTGCAGCATAGGTTTCAACCACTGTAATACTCCAGAGCTAGATCCATGCTTCACCTCTGCTCTGAACTCAGTCTCAAAAATAAAGTATCCCCTGGAGGGTTGTCAAGAGCTGCTGAAGGAACAAGTGTGGAGCTGAAGATCCTTCTTGAGTTCCCCATCAAGCAGCAAGAGGGAAAACCAGCTAGGCCGGTCTTTTTCCAGACCATTAATGGCACAAATGTTCAGCGTGCAGAACAATGTATTATTACATACTATGGCTGCACACAGGTAACAGTCACCACCAAGGCAAGGTTCTGCCCAAAGACAGTCAAGGAGGACGGAATGGGAGAGTCTACTTAGTATGGAAATGGCTCCCCAAGCACGCGATGGGGAAGGGCCATGCAGTGGAGTGCAGGGCTATGCCATTGCCAGTGCTTGGATAGAACTGTTCATGTAGATGGTGGTGTTGCTCAGAGTATAAATGTTCCAGGTAACCTTACTCCTATGAATCCCCTCCATGCTTCCTCAACTACTAGTAAGATTATTCACAGCTAAGCCTACAAGTGGCTTTGGAGCAACTGGCAAGATCGGTAGAAACAGCAATCAAATCACAGCTTGAGTATTATATCTCATCAAACAGGCACATAACACATCTTAAATACAAAGAAAATTAGAAATTGGAAGTGGTGATCTTTACAGCAGAAGATACAGATATCCTGCAAACCTTTTCATTTTATAAGCATCTGTGACACACTTGCATCTGACTGCAGGTTTGGGCTTGGCATCCTACATGTTCCCTTCCAGGTCTGGATCCTGTATCCACAAATAGTTCACGATTGTTCATATTGTTATTGTTTTGTAGCAGTTCAACTGCTGAAACATGCAGTGAACACAAACAAAAAGAAAAAGGGGCAGATGCAGGAAAATAAATACATTTGAACCAAGCCCTGAGCACTGAGAGGGAATCTGAAGAGTTCCTCCAAGTAGGAGTCTAACTGCAAACACAAAAAGGGTGGGTGGATGTCAGTCTTTATGGATTCTCAGAAGAATTTGTGGATGGAGTTCTCTTCTGTTTTCAGTGGCGAGTAGATCTATGAGTTCCAGGCAGCACACAAGAGCTTCATCTTAGATTTGAAGAAGGGATTATTTTCTCTGCCTCTGACAAATGAGAATACAACCGGGTGTAAGGCAAGTCATTTATCAAGTCTAGGTATCACTGAGCATTCATTGCTCATTTTAGCCCTATTGGTTTCTATCATCTTTCTCTTTAATGCTTTATTTAATTTCCCTTACATGGTATCCCAGTTTGCTATTTTGAAGTTGATTGTTAGGGTCCTCCCTTTTGCTCCTCTCTTTAGCTTTGATTGTCATTTTAATTTTCTCTGTAGTGTATTTGTGACCCCAGCTAATATACTGAAGCCCAAATTGTCCTCTAACATTATTTTGTCAACCTCCTTTCAAAGTTACATTCGAATCCAGCCTTATTTCTTTGCCTGTCAGCTGATGTCCAGATTGAATTAGAAAGCACTCTCATTCCAGATTTAGAAATATATTTCCTCTACTTAATGCAATCTTGTCTGTGTCTGGGTAATTAAAATCATCTATTACTACCACTCAGGTTCATTTACATGTTTTATTTTTTAAAATTTATGCAATAATTACATAAAATGCTGTGCTCCAATGGGCCAGCTGGATGGAGTACAAATAGTATGGCATATCTTATTATGGAAACATACCTCCAGCTACGAGCACTGATTCTACCATTTTCAGGCTTTGCTGTGATCACAACTGAATCATCCTTCACAAAGAAATCAACATACATTTTTTTTTTTTGTATATCTGCTTCTTTTCCCAAGACCTGACAAAATTTCTGATGGAGCGTTCCTGAAGATAAAGACCTGAGAAAGTTCAAGAGACCTTAATGTTTTATCTACTGAGCTGTTTGACTGCACGGTTTGATCAATAACTACACCTATTCTACGATGTAGGAGGGCATTGCAGAGAGCACAGAAATCAGATAGCTAGCGCTAAAAATATTACATGGGCTTTCTCAGTGTGAGGGGAAAGCCAGCTATCGCTCCTTCTTACTATGTGTCTTCTTTATTTCACAGACAGCAAAGTAATTCTGATATCATGTTTTTCACAATTTAATTTTATTTTACTCTTCAGCAACTACCTTCCCCTCCTGTTTGCTCTTCTTTATTTCCTTTCTTCTCATTTTTCACCCTTTTCCAAAAACTCACTTCTCTTTTCTCTATGTGCTGCTCAGCCCTTCCCACAGACTCTTGGGCAGTTTTCAGAGGCACCAAAGAGAAGTCAATGCACCCTCTCCTCCCCTGATCCTAAATGATATGAAAACAAAGGCATTGAAAAAAGCCCCTGAAGCCCCCACATCTGAAAGACTGAAAATTTGGTAGCAAAAGTGCCCAAAAATGGCAAAGGCAACCTCCAGAAAAACCATAATTTCCCCACAACTGTTGTTTGCTCATGTTCCAAAGGTGATCCTTTTCACAATAGGAATATATTTCATTCCATTCAAAGTAATTAACTGCTATTATCAACCTCAATGACTGCTTGCTTTTGAGACCTTCCTATTAAAACAGGGTGGGATGAAATTCTTTGTACACTGCTAACAGTAATTTACCGGCTGGCTTTCTTTTGTGAGGAGATTTTTGTGAAGCTAGACTATTTCAACAATCAACATGAAAAGATACTAGAATAATAATTTTCTTAAAGCTTCAATTTTTTGGGCATTACAATTTTATTGTGAAATATAATAAATTATTTCATTTTTTAATGAGAGCTCCTTGCTTTTCAGATATAAAGCTTAAAAAATATTTTTCCATACATGTAGAAAAATGTAAGTAATTTGGTTTGACAAGGCACAAAAGGTAGTAAAACCATCTAAGCAACCTTAATTATCGAGTTACTCGTGCGACAATGCACCACAACTGACGTGACTGAAAATGTTAGACTTTTCTTGAAAATAAATCAGCTTAGAAGCTTATGACAGGTACACTCAGCCACCTTTCATAGTCCTCCCCACTCTTATTCATTCAGCTTTGCATACTAATGAAAGAACAGGAAAAGATCTCTTGTGTTGAACCATTCAGCTGCTTTGTCAAAATATTAAAATATCCCAGTGCACTGTAGCTATATGAATGACTTTCCAAAGCAGGAGAGAAATATCTGGCCTTTGTGCTTAAACCTCTTCAAGCAACAAACCAGACTGTGAGAAGCTGAAAGTTTGTACATTGGAGCTGAGGTCAATTTTGTTTCTGAAGCCTGATCCAAGTCAACGCAGATCCATCTGCTGGGGCTGACAGAGGTGGAACATGGCATCTGGAATGGCCATATCTGTTACATTAACATGTCCTCATGTTTTACCAGAGGGCTGCTAGTTAAAATATGCATCTTTTTCTTCTCAGCTTCCCTCCATCAAAGGCACAGCTATTCATCCTCCATTCCTTTTACAAACATGTGATGAATACAGATCCAAATCTGGCTGCTTCTATCAAGATCTGATATTCCTGACATCAGATCTAAAGGATCAAAGTAAAACATTCATTAAGTCTGCCCAGCATTGCCATAATGATCTCCTTAAATGGAATATGGTACTTTAAACATCAAAAAACCACCTTTTTCATGAAGTAAGGGAACATTCACTTCTCTTATTTACCTGATGGCTTGAGATTTTTGTCAGAAGTTTTACCAGAGTGTGGAAATGCAAATACTGTTTAGAGATCCTAAAATATGAAAGGGCAGCATGCTTATTAAATAGATAGCCTTTTATTGCCTTACCAAAGTATGCCATCATGTTCTGGGTCCTCAGGGAGACATCTCCAGGAACCATAAAAAATGCAGTTCCTAGAACTAAGGATTCCAATCTTTCATCTCACTAGCATTCAAGAAAACAACCTTTATGAGAATGTAAGCCTGGATGTTAAGTAGCAATTGACACTTGAATACAGCTGATTTTTTAATCATTTTGATTAAATCTATACAGGTCATAAATATATATCTGTGTAACACGGTAGTGTGGAGCTGAGGTAAAGTTCAGAAACCTACAATTAATTTTCAAATTATTTTGTGACACCATTTAATTTTTTTTTTAATAGAAGAAATGATGGGAAGGGGAAAGAAATATTGAATATTATATTTTTCCCTTTCTTCAATAAACATTTATGAAGAAAGTGAGGCCAAGGCTTTGCATATGCAGTCTGCTGGACATGTAGATAGAGGCCAGTTATAAATATGAGCAGTGACAGCTTACAGCAGGGCGTGGGGGGAACATCCTGGATAATCAATTTAGGCTGACAGTCAGTATCATGAGACACATGATATTAGCTACAGTGACAGCGTTATCTGGGCAAGAGGAGGGTCAGTTTCCATTAGGAAACCTATTTTCCAGAGATTTGGAACCTGACACAATAATTGTTAAAACTTGGCATTAAAAAAAGTTTTCCATTCACTAGCATAATTTCCCCTCGAAGAAGTGATGAACAAACTGAGATGGCTATTTTAGGATAGCTGAATATGGAAAGAAGAGGGAAAAACGCCACTCATTGTAGTAATATCAGGGATTGGTTTGCTTTCCATTAGCAAAGGGAGCTGCAGACTTCTGAAAACAACAAAGGCTTAGGAGCTGTATCAGCCAGAGCCAGCTCACAGTGCAGGCAATACTGGTAGCTGCCCAGGGTAAGGGCACTGGGTACGTTATATCTGAAAAGGTAAAAACTAGTACTGAGGAGAAGACTGGACACTTCAGGCTGTGTCCTCCACACTTACCCACAGTCCCACTTTGCCCCGGGATTTTTCCTCCCTCCCAGGCCCTGTTCTGCTGTGGCCACAAAATGGCTACACGGGCATCGCATCGCCGCATGCCCTGTACAGAGGCACAGCTTTCTGAGGCAGAACTTCATCCTCAATGCTCAGACCCAACAGTCTTTCTTACCTATGTTTTAAAGCAGCCTGAATCAGTGCTTGGAGGATTGTAAAAGGAAGGTATAAAAGGGCACTACCAGAGAGAAAGTTTATCACCCAAAGAGTAAAACGAAATGTGACAGATGTGATGAGAGAGCAAGAGCTAGGAGGACAGCTATCCCCAGTGACAGGCCTGTTAATTGTGTAGGGGAGATTAAGTGAGCAGCCAAAAGGTCACACAGGAAGAGCCTGGTCTCCTGACACCCCATCCAGTGCTGCATCCACCAGACCTTCCTTCCTCCTGAGACACAGCAGAAGAGAAGTTTTTTTTTCTGAGAAAAGACTGCGGAAATCATCCTGGCTTTGACTTGCAGCCCTGCTGCTCACGAAACCATCCAAGGTGTCATCAGATCAGATGTGCCTAATGCTGTTAGTTTAGTTCCAAGATGCATCAATTTTTTTCATTCCTTGCGCATTTAAGGATTTTTAACACAGAAGTGCTCACTTTGAGAAGTAAATAGAATATTTTCTACCACTGAAACCACTAAGCAGTTAAATTTTACTCAGACTGCTATTTAATATTATCAGCTGAAGGATTTAAGGTGACCTTGATTAATGGGCAAATCTTAAAAGATACGGACTTGGTTGGGAAAAAAATCTGTACGTTCAGACAGTGATGTGTATCCAAGGCTCCGAAGCCACTGCAGTTGGGCTGTAAAACTGACAAAAGCGGAGTCCGTTAATGAGATTTCTGGCGAATCTTCTGCTAATCTCAACCAAAATTTAGAGCAGCTTCTCATCAACCTGGCAGCTTTTCTGGTCCTAGTCCTAAGAAGATCTTGTAAATGTAAAAGGCAGTAAATATAGGAGTAGGTTTTCCCAGACTTTCTAACAGCAGTTGCTTTGGCTTCTGAAAATGAACAGGAGGATCCAGGACATCTTGTTCCAGGTGGTTTGTTCATCCCTATCCTTAAATTGCTGGGCTGCTATCCTTGGCTGCTGAGCTGAATCCTGCTCCAGACTGGTGCAATTCGCTCCTATTGGATACTTCAGGTGAAATTTATCCAGTTGGAATTTGGAAATATAATAGGAAAAATGTGGACTTTTTTTCTTTCTATCAAGCTTCTACATAAAATAGAGTTCTTTTCCTTCAAAGAGATAAAATGGAAGTATAGTCTAACCTTGGAGGGAGGGTGAAAAAAGGCTGCCAATACATTCACATCCTCTGTAATATACAAACAGGGCTTAGTGTGATTCTCTGGCTGTTGAAAAAAAGCAAGAAATCATAAAGACAACTGACACATGTTGAAAGGTCAATGCTCAGCTTGCCACTTGCCCCCAAAATTCTCGCCAAAATATAGAAATTCGTCACCACCTTGGCAATTAAAGGCTTGTTCCGCCTCTTAAGTAGACAGGGAAAGAAGCAGGAAAAAACTGCAGCAAGACCTTACATTTTTGAGATGCCAGTGAATTGTTGAGCTGCCTCACCCAAGTTTCCTTAGCATTTGCAAAGAGCAGGAAAGTTCAGCTGACAGACCGTTTCTTTTCCCTGTGCTTAGCCTCCAACATACTCTTCTCTGTCTTGACTCGGGGAAGAGCTGTGCAAGAGCACTACCGTGGTCTATAATATTCTTTTAATGTTTGAATTTTAAACAGGCAGGTAATGTGATGATCTGAAACCAAGCAAACATGTGTCAATGGGAGGGGGAGAAGCAATTGGAAACAAGAAAGTTTATGAATATTTTTGGTAATTTTTCACACTGCAAATTCAGTACAAAGCTACACTTCAGCTAAAAGATGCATGTAGTGTGGATAACACTACTTGGAAGTGGTTACAGGAATTCTACACAGGGGAAGAACCCAAAAGATAAGCCTACAGAAATTAATTATGCTGTTCAATTAATGGTTCTGGATCAGGTCTCATTTGGATTAAAATCAGCATCACCCTGTAGAATTACACCAGCTGCAGACTCAGCCCTAAATCCTTTTTCCTTCTCTTTGATGCATCAGTTCTGTTGTCAGTTTTCACAATTGCAGCAGTTATTTATTTTGCTAAATCTATTTTAATTTATCCCTGAAACTAAGGGTCTCTCAATCTCCGTTACCATAACGGTGTCACATTAACACAGTTTTTAAAATGTAAATTGATTTGTTTTGATTGATTTTATCCGACCTTTAAAAAGGGGTAAAAGTATTTAAATGGTGTAATAAACCACTTTCAGGATGTCTAAACAGTCTAAAATACAACAAATGTGCATGAGTTAGCTTAATGATAGAGTGGAGAGCCTATAAAGCGGTCCTGCCAGCAGGCTCTCTGTGCTGACAGAGGCTTTGCAATCTCTTGGAGTTCAGAAAGCTGCAATAACTTCAATAGGGGGAAAAAAACCACATACCACCTAAAAGCAAGAAAGCAGCGAAAGAAAAGAACATTGATTCTTCAGTTCTAGGGTATGTTAGAAAACCTACTGAAGGGGCAAACCATTCCTCAAGCTGAAATTCTAGTTATAAGGCCAAAAGCTGATGTTTTTCCGTGGATTCTAGTATTGCCAGAATTTCACCAGAATGGCTAATACCCTGCAAAAGTTGCAACCCATACCTTGAGGAACAGCAGGTGAGTTTATGAATCCCTGTCCCATCAACAGCTGGGCAGAGCCCCATGCTGCACCCACACCTGCAGCCTGCCCCTAGTCTGGCCTCGTAACGTTAGGTGCAGTTGTTTTGTGATGCTTTTGGGGGCAAGGAAGCCGTACCAGCACGTTGACAGAGTGCACGGTACATGCTCTGCTCCGGAGATAAGCAGGTCATTCCCATGGACATTGGATGCTTGCACAAGCAGAGGAAGACCACCATGTTGGAGAACCTGGCCCCTGTTGTACAATTCCTGTCGCCCTTTGTTTCCTCTGTAAAGCCAGGGATAGTAAAACCTCACAGAACAGAAGGGAAATACAGAAGTTATTAAAAATATCAAAATATTTTCCATGGCAGAAAGGAAATACAACAAAGAGCTTTGAACCAAAAAAAGTACCCTGCTTTATCTTTTCAATCAAGAGATGAAATAAAAGAGAAAGTAGGCAATAAAAAGTACACTGAATGCACAAAGCAGTAGCAGCCAGGGACAAGTGTGTACAAAGAAGTGGAGCGAGAGGATTTCAAGTTATTACAAAAGAAAGAAAACTGAAATCCTGTGGAGGACTTAGGCCACCCATCTTCATTTTGATTTCTAGAAAAAATCTGGAACAAACTGGCCCTTGGAAGATAAAAGTGGATAAGCAGCAGACACTATAGATTTGTCATGAGCAAGCTGTGTCAAATCCATCTAACTCGTCTTTGACCAGATCAAGGATTGTGTGAATGAGGAAGAGGCAATAGGTGTATTTGACCTTAATAAGGCTTTTGACACTATCTGACATGACGTTCTCATTAGCAATCTAGGCAAATGCTATCTTGATGAAACTGGTATGAGAGGGATGAAAAAGTGATTGGAAATCTATACTTACCGAGTACTTATCAATGGTTCATTATCCAAATGGAAGGGTGTATTGAGTGACATTCTGCAGGAGTCTGTCCTAAGTCTGCATTTCTTCAATATTTTCATTAACAGGGATGATGGAACAGGAAGTATGTTTATTAAATTTGCAGAGGATATGGAACAAGAAGGGACTACAAGCTCATTGAAAATTCAAAATGAGCTTCCCTATTGAAGGAACATTCTGAAAATTAGCACGGAGCTGAATGGAATGAAGTTTGTTAGGGAGAAAAAGCAAAGCAAATAATATTTCGGCAGGAATAATCAACTGTATTTGTCTGAGATGGGTGGCAATAAACTAGGCAGCAAGTTTATGAACAAAGACCTCGGAGTTACAGCAGATCAAAAGTTGAACATGAGTCAGTGATGTCATTTCTAGTTCAGGCAGGAGTGCTGTGAGAAAGAACGTAAAGTAATATATATATTTGACTCAGCACTGTGCCACAAAACCAGCACAGCACTAAGAAAGACCCTGTGAGATTTTGGCTCTATCACTGCAGAGTGCTCTGAAAAAGATACTGTCCAGAAGGCAGCAGTTAGAGTGGTCAGGATGTAAACTAATACAAGCAACTGAGTATGAGCCAAAGAACTGGGGCTAATTATGCTACTGAAAATATCCCGGAGGGATGCATAGTGGCCCTTGAGCAGACAAAAGGCTGTGACAGATAAGATATGGTCTGCTTTCCGTGTCCGTGATGGTTGGAACAGGAACTAATGAGTAGTAAATGAGAAAAAATTGTGTTAGAAATAAGGGAAAATGTAATGGTAAGGACAGAAAAACTCTGGAATAAACTTTGTGACAATGTTATTGAATCTTCAAAACAATGTTTATAGGAGAAGCTGGACAAGTAAGAGTTAAGAATTATGTAGGTATAGATGATTATACTAGGGACATTAGATGATGGACCTTCCTTTCCAGCTTCATAATTTTATTAAGTGAAGTTACAGACTTTCCAAAGAGATGTGGCTGAGCTAATGGGAGTGACAGTGTCTGGAGATCGAGTTTGGGTGAGCTGAGTGCTCTCACATGCTGGAGCTCAGAGAACTGGAATATGAAATTTCAAGAACAAAGGCCAAAACTCATAATGAATGTATGTTTATAATTATGAGTCCTTGTATGTAAAAAGAGAGAGAGAAAAAAAAGAAAGGGGCAATCTAGCAACTAGAGGTCAAATATTCTGATCAAGTACGTCTGATGCTTTAGAACAAATTCTGAAGGAAATAAAAATGAAACACAGAAAAAATCGTATTGAAAATAGTTTGTATCAAACTCAGACTTCTCTCTCAGTAAGACAGTTGTTTTTTGTTTAGGAAGAAATGTCCCCTCATCTTAGTGCCTGGGAAACTACTAGTTAAACTGAGCAAGCTGGAGATGAAGGCAAAACATTTAATTACTAAGGAACTGACTGAAGGGGAGATGGCAAGGGATTAGAGGAAGTTATTAGTGAAGCTCCACAAGGTTAGGTCTTGGGACCACTTTTCACTAGGTGGTCTGGCTCTGAAAGTCAGAGTCTTTGCTGATGACACAGGATTGAGAGACACCACAAAGATATCAGATAACAAAGAAAGAATTGTAATACTATGAAAAATGCTAGAAATGGAATGTTGTTTCATAGCCAAAGTGCATGTCATGCATATGGAGACGAATGAGAGAGCTGTTTAGAGAGCTGGACACAACAAAAAGGAAAAAGTTCAGGGGTTTCAAAAGAAAAAATCATTTTTAAATGAGTCATTACTGTGTTCTGAACAGAGGAAGAAGAGCAGCTGAAATAATAGACAGTATCCATTCCCAACAGTAAGGAGGAAGCACGAGCACCATTGTGCAAGGCATAGATGAGAAGTCAGTCGGAAGACTGGATTTAAGAAATGCACTGAATGTATTGGGTAAAGGAGAATATATTTTATGAGACGAGATTGAAAGAGGTAGACTTTATTTTACAAAGCTCTGTAATCCAGAACACAATAGAGAAGGGGATAAATTCACTCTTCCCAGAGATACTCAGAGCAGTAGTGTGATAATGCAAATTCTAGAAAAAAAAAAAGTTATTTTAGCTGAAGGACAATGCTAACACAAGACCAATGAACCATGAGCAATTTTAGTCTAGCTACAATAAAGAATCTTTCAACCTCTGGAACAATATGCTGATATTAGCATTTGTGTGGACCTACCATTGAATTTATTTAGAGTTTAATCTGTTTCTGAAAAAGGTTTCTAAACAGTGCTATATGAAGGGATGGCAAACTGGCTCTCCCTTTGCACTTCCCAGCTGTGTGTTCCCACAAACCTTTCCTTACCTGGCTAGAGCAAGCAAGTAGGATGAACTTTTGAGATCTGCAACTCTGAAAGAATGGTGTGGCGATACTGTTGTTGAAGGCAACACTATTTGTTTCACTGCTATTACAATCAGTATGCAATTCCTTCCTGCTCTGATATTCTCTCAAATCTGAATTCCCTAAGCACTGAAAGGAGATGGCCTATGCCACATAGCAGTGTGCTTTGGACATGGAGATCTCCAGGCAGTTGTACTTACCATGACAGGAAACATCAAACATCACACCCTCACCTCCCTTCTTATTCCAGTGTAAGAGATTTGTCATGAGAGCCTAGTACAAAAGTAGCTATTCTCAAATCAGGGAGAATGTGTAATGTGTTACTTAAAAGCCAGATGACAGCCAAAATGCCTATCAGAGCAAGTTCTGATTTCTGCTAATGTGCTGTTATACATTGCCATATGCACAAGTGCCAGTTTATGTTTCCTCTGCAAACCTATCACAAGCTATTTCCTGTTAATTACTTAGAGTATGTAGCTGATTACTTAAGAAGAGCTCACTGCTGCACAATTAGACTACTCAGACTTTTGGATACAAGAAAAGTAAACAACACAAGGTAAGGACCTGACGTAATAACCAGCTTATGCTCTACTTCACTTATTAATATGTTTCCACATGTGAAGGCAAACATTATCATTGCTTAGAGAATAAGTATTCCAGAGCAATAACGCCAAGCAAACAGACTTGTGGCAGACACACAACAGCAAATAAGAAGAGATTTGATCATGGTCAACCTGAGCAGTTGGCCAGAAATCCAGTGGACATTTATTTTGGAAGCTTTCTAACAGCTCTCCCGCTGGGTCCACTTTATGCTAAGTGTCTCTAATATGTGGCAGTGCTGGTCAAACACCAGAAATAATCTGTGGGTTCTTTCCAAAAATTCCAGCCAGCTGGTCAGAGAATAAAGGAATTTCATAATGAGAAGAGTCATACTTTCCCCCTGGCTTCTTTACGGAAATATTTTGTCTAGGTTTAGTTCTTTCATATTTAGTAAATATCAACAGATATTTAGATTTTTAATGTAAATTATGAACTTTTTATATAGCAATTACATCAGCAATATTTTGCCTATTGTGCTTACTATCTTGTGTGCATAACATAGGAATGTTAACAAGACTTCAGAGTATCAGACAGTAAGTTTTCAAAGTGTGTCTACAGTTAAGAAACATGGGAATCTTCAATGTTTTGGGGGCTTTGGAAACTCCATACTGCATATGCCAACATCAGGATAGCACAGGAACACCCATAGCAAGTCAAAAGAAAATCTACCTAGCCCAGTAATGGCTTCAGGAATGGCCAGAATTGGATGCTGAAGCAAGAAACAGGACAAGTATAAACTGGTGCAATCTCTTCTCTTCAACATCAATAAAAATAGACTGGGAATAGAAAATAAAAAAAAATTGAAAAAGTAGTATAAAGTCAAAATTTAAAATAGTCCCAAAAACCAGAAAGCCAAAATTGACCTACCAACTTTAAATTACATAATGCTGAAAAATCCAATAAAATATATGCTGTGTCCAGCATACCTTCTCTTTTAAAAAAAGCTCCTTACGAGGTTTTGATGTTCTAGCAAGCACCCCAGAGGCCTGTTAACAACCTAGACAAATGCACTTCATAGCAATACTCCTGTAACTGAAATCAGCTGTCTCATTGCTTCTGTGCAAGCCAGTACACTTGGATTCAATCAGAATATTGTTTGCTCAGAAAGCTAGGAAAATAGGTTTATTGCTTATGAATCCCTTAGTACGGCTGTCACACCTTTTGGATTCACAGAGCTTAAAGCCATGAGGACAAAACTGGTCTCACTTGCTGTACAGATCCCCAATACCCCTCATATAGCTCTGCTAAATCCTATATTCAGCAAAGGCATCCAGTTTTGCTCTATCCACCCTTAAGTAATTGGTTTGTTTCTACCTGTCCCCTGTCTGATTTTCCAGTGTCATCTTTAAATCATGAGTGCTAGAACTATACCTTGTCTTTCAGCATGAGCCTGACCAGTGTCAGAAGCAGAGGTGAAACCACTTCCTTGCTCCTACCTCTCTCCCCCTGTACACACAGCCATGGCTTTTAGTAGACCTTTTTGCCACTGCAGCAGAAACATCCACAGTTTTCCCCTGTTGGGGGATTTTTCAACCATGTTGATCATGAGATTTGGATTTATGACACAGTTCAATGCCAGTTGGCTTCAATGGTCATTGGATTGCACTCTTGAGGATTTCTGAGACACAAACAGCAGAATGAATTGGAATACTGGATCCCTAGAGACTGACTCTAAAACAGTCTTATATCTTCCCTTGGCTGCAAAGCTGCACAGTGGATGACCAATTCGCACTACTGTGTAAGTATTGTATTCTAGTAATCAGTTTTTCAACTTGAAAAGAAAAGACCACCTTGGCTTCAGAAGAGAAAAAAAAATTAAATGGCGAAATGTTTTCATTCAGATTGACATAACCTAAGTACAACAGGCAGAACTCTGATTTAAACGGAAGCCAAAATCACTCTCAGGAAATAGAAAGAAGAATCTGATCTGGAACCTGGTGAGTTTTTCCAAACAACAACTCAGAAACAGAAAATGTAGGCACAGAGTCTTTGCAACTCCACAATCATCTCGTGAGTAGCCATTGAAGGAATGAATTTTGTGAGAAAACTGGAATCTGCTCATTAGAGGCTGAGTAAAAGCTTCTTCAGCTGTAGCCAACTGCAGTTTAATTTAAATTGCATTCATCTTGGCAAAAAGCAGAGCAGGTAAATTACTTGCGTGAATAATACCCTGCCCATGTACTTTGCGTACAAATGGTCATTAATACCACAATGACGACCTATGACAGATCGGCTGCACTGCGTGCAACTATCCTACTTATTTTAGCCAAGTTAAATTGTCCAGCTGTAACTGAGCACTGAATAAGTGGAGCATTTAAAAGGAATAGTTATGTGAGCTGCACTGTATATGAGAAGACAACAGGCAGCTTGAGACGACTCTGCTAAACACAGTTTTCTACACCCATGTCTTCAGTGGGGCACATCTTGCAGGATGGTATCATATATCCAAGTACAAGACAGAGGAAAACAGAAGAAGGAGAGCAGAACTAGTCCATTTTGTCCTCAAGATTACTTTTTCCCAAGTTTTTTGACACATTGGATTAGCTTTCTGGGACAGCTGCAGTTACAGAATTGCTGTACCTGGCAGGTGACAAATCCTGTCACACTTTCTTCTAGATGGGAATTAAAAACAGAGCCCCTTACAAAACTGGAGTCTTCAGAAGCTCTTCTGCCCCTTTTACAAGGGAGGAGAGGTGTTGCTATTCTACTACCCTTATCCTTCACTGGAAAATTGCTTTTACAGGCTGCTTTGACTGTAATTGAGAAAACAGAGTGTGATTCTGTCGCATAGTTGCCTCGTACTGTTGAATATTTGTTGAATTTTACTGGTGGAGTGAACCATTCACTCTAAGTTCGACTTCCAAACAGAATAAACTATCCATAAAGCTACCACAACTGCGTCTTCATGAATCCTCTTCCTACATCCTGAGTTTTGTGGCTTGTATTATGTGCACAGTAGAAAACTGAGTGAATGTTTTGGAGTAACCGGATAATGATCCCAAAGCAAGCAGGAACATCTAGTATCTGAATTAAAGATAGCTCAGAAACATCATGGCTCTCTTTAACCTCTTTGTGTGCTTTACCTCCCAGAGGACAAGAAGGTTTAAAGTGATTATTAATGTGGCTAAGGGGCACTACATGGGAAAATGAGTAGAAGTGACTCTTCTAAGTTAGACTGAGGGTCCACCTGTCCCAGTAGGCCTAGAGAAGACAAGAACATAGGAGAGCTGGTTAATGTTTCCCCTAGTAATTCCTCCTAACCTACAGCCCCTGCAGCTCAAAGTCTTTCCGAGTTGGAGGTAGTTTCTGTGCTTCTAGGAACTCACAAGGGATATGTCTTTTGGAGACTTCTGTCCAGTCGCCCTTGAACTTTCAGCATCCATGAGGTCCTCTGGCAAAGCTTCTTCTATTAAACTGTAGTTCATGAACAACTGCTTCCTTTTGTTTGTACTTGGAACTTCCCACCTACTGGCTTTGCATCAGACCTACCGTTTCCCATACAGGAACTTGCATTGTCCCTGTTTTACAGACCTTGCCTTGTTGTGCAGGTAGGCAGAATACACAATTTTTTTTTATTTGCATAACATGGAGAGCAATCTATTCTTTGTTTTGGATTTGTTGGCATGTAATTGTATTACTGGCATCATGCAAAAGTTCACTTTTCAGCAGTTATTAATTCTCTTATTTATGATTAACTGTCTTATGTATGATTAACTCTCTTGTCATATATATAGACATATCTATAATCATAGCAGTGCCCTCTCTTTTTGTCCAGTCGGAGAAGCCAGAGACAGACACATAACTGAATCCTGCCCTCCAAATAGAAAAGAATACTTGCTAATTTTTTTTTGTCACGGTATTTCAACGACCAGCAAAATTTGTGGCTAAAATTAGCACAAAAATATTTAATCCAGAAATTTAAAGCTTTGTATCCAATTACTCATTTCTCCTGATATTTTGCAAAACCATAAATCCAGAAAATTTCAAAACACAAGCTCCTTTTCTGCCTGTGCTTCTGACTGTGGGATGCTGTGAGGAGGAGCTGTATCTGGCATGCACTTGCGGAATAGGTGACTGAGAAAAGGTTTATCTCATCAGAATATGACAGCCCAGTCAATTTCTCTGTTCTCTCCCTCTAATACTATGTCGGTTCTACGTATGCTTCCCTTATCAGCTGACATCTGCAATGCCCTTTGTATTGTGACACATCATTGAAAAGGTGGGAAGGCTTGAGTGGATGTCATTGACCCTCTCATTAACCATTACACCCTCATCTGAAGCGGTAAGTGTGTTTTCTGTCTGTTCACAGGTGTTACTGCACCTTTATTTAACAGTAATACTTGGTGCCTTAAAAGTAATTCCCATGAAGGGTGATAAGGAATCCCAAATCTCATAACAAGTTGCTGCTTGCTGCCTGTGAACGTGCCAATCCGATCAGCTGGGCTCAAGACACACAGAGTCAGCCTGTTAAAGCACTCACGTGCCGTGACAGCGAACATGGTTTCAAGCAGTAGATTAGACACCAATTGTGTCTTTCAAAAAGCAAGTTAAATCCCATGCACAATTCCTGGAGGTGATGCGTTTCATATATTAAAGTGAGTTGAGTCCCAGTCTTCTTGATTCCCAGCTGTTAGTTCACCTACCTTTTACAGGGACACAGCAGCAGTGAGCTGTTGCAAAAGCACTGCCGTCAGTTTGAAGCTACGGTACTGAGTAGCTCTGGGCACTGGGTGAGGATCACAACTGGTCAAATAAGATGCTGCCTTGTGAAAATTTTTGACTGAGCTTGATTTGCTTTAAATCACTGCTTCCTGGTCATATTATTTATATATACTCAGATACCTCTGGGATATCTCTAGAACTATTTGTTGATCCCCAAAGTTTTATGCATTTTAGCAACAACTATTGTTTATTTGAAAATGTCTACTGAAGTATGTTATTCATTATTTACCACAGGAAGCAAAACTGATAACAGACTGCACAGCAGACTACGTGCGGGGGTGAATAACCACAGCCTGTCACCTGTGTAGGAGCAGCACAGGTTCAGATAATTGTCCACTCTAACTAGGATGCACCTATTTCTGTGTGAGAAAGATGCTTCCCACTATTCTGGATTACTCTGTGGAAAAATTTACTCATGAAAAGGAAAGGTCTGTGTTATTAAAGAAGGTTATTTGTAAACAGTAAAACAATTCATCAGAAATTGAGATACAGTATTTCCACCACAGTGTTTCAATTTGGACTTAACCTGAGTATGAAGGTGGGACCTTTTCCATCTAACTGAGATTATTTAAGACTGAAAAGTCAGGTTTAAATTGTTTGCAGATTTAGTGGAGACAGAAAGGCAGACAAAGCTCTTTGGGTTATTTAGTGCTACTACAAAATGAGATGGTCAAATCTCAGTGTTTTCCTACTTGCAATTCACCAAGTCAAGCTGGACCAAATCCTCTGCAGCTACAAGCTACAGGGATTCTGCTAGAATCCATGCAAATACATCTGTTCCAACCCAGATTTGAATTACAAGCCTTAAATCTAGTTTAAAAATCTAAATGCTTTGCAGCATGGGATATTTTTAGATTTTTATCTCACTGGCTTCACCAATAGTCTCTTCACTGCCACAGTACTTGTATTGGTTGTCCATTTCACAGAAAAGCTACTGAAAAAGCTGAAAATAATTGAATAACTTATTCAGCCCTAGATATGGTAGCTGCAGGGCAATGCACAGAAACTACTCTTCTGCAACCCACAGTAAAGCTGTTGTCAAGAAAATGGAAATTCCTCTTGCTACTGCAAACTTAGACATCACTTGTAACAGCGGGAAAAGAACAATTTTCAAACACGAGGCTGATCTTTGAATTGATAGGATCTTTTTCAGTTTCCTGTTGGAACACAGGGGACATTAGATGCCCAGATAATACAATTTCCACTGGAAGTGTCTGATAAAGGTTGGTGTATTTGCAACAGGGCAGAGTATTATTTTCAGACATGGTTTCTGGTTTCAAGTCTCTCTCCATGCTGCATTTTCTTTTTGTACACTCAGAAATCTGTTTATAGATCTTATGTGGCATCCAGTGGAAAGTAACAGCTCTGGGTCAGTTCCTCAGGTAGCATAAATCAATGTGGCCGTACTGACTTCACTACTGCCATCAAATATAGGTGAAGGTCTGGCTCTGCTGACATTTAATTCCTGCATTTGAAACACGAATACATGCACGAGCACTGAGAGCCCTTAAATTAAATGTTTTTATTCAGAGGGAAAAGTACTCACTTTAGCAGAAACTAACAGCCCTCCAGCTTTCAGCTCTTTCTAAATAACTCAGATGAGCAAATCAATCGACTTTTTTCCAAGCTTACAACAGAGCGCAGTAGATTTACTCTAAGAGCTAGATTTTTTCTGCTGGTGTATGTGTGTATTTGAGGCAAAACATAAATAGCATGAAAGTTACAGTTAATATGGCTCTGAGCAGGAATATGTTTTTTCTTTCATGTATGATTTTCATGGCTATATTCAGGCAGTGATGTTATTCATCTCTTTTTTCTCAGTTCAGCAGAGCTGTCTGCAGGTGACATAAAGAGCAAGTGTATATCTGGAGTACATAATGGGAAAGGCAGGCAAATAAAAGAACATCCATTTGCAAGATAGTAGAAGATTTTAATCCTGAATTTCTCACATGTTAGTCCTCCAGTTTTCTGTCTGCAGCCTCTGATCTGGGAGGTAATCACCCGTCACACTCTAAGCTCCTTCAGTTTTGATAAAGCCAGAGCAAAGACATGGCAGGGCATGCAGTCGGGGAGCAATAGGACAACAGTAGCTGGGACCCTGCCACTGATCCCAGTAATGGGTAGACAAGGAGAAGAGCCAGAGGAGCCATTTGCCATCTAAAATGAGACAAGCTACAGCAGAGACAGTAACCCAGAGTGCCAGCACTGAGGTAGCTGTACTGTTCCTTGTCACCCAAACACATTTTGTGCCTCTGCTCTGGAGGACAACATAATGAAGCACCCAAATCTAAGCTTTCTGCAAAAGAAAAGGACTTGGGAAACAAGGCACCTTTTTTCCCTGATCCTTAGTGCCATCCATCCATAGAAAAGCTGATAGGCACTTCACCTTGCTATAGTGTCAAATCCTCTGGGATGGGCAGGTTTCCTCTTTTCTCAGCCTTTCCATGAAAAACAAGGAGCAGAGCCCAGGGTTCATTTTTCCCGACTCAGTGCCATTCACACCCAAGATACTCACTGAGATTTTAGCCCTGAGATCTTAGCTCTGCTGGCTACACAAAAGAAGAAAAGGACACCAAGCAACAGGACACTGTTTCTGAAGAGCACAGATGATGAAGCCTTTACTGCCTGAGAAGCAAATTTATTAGGAAGATAAAGAGGGACCACGATAGATTAAATGTTGCTGAGAGATTAAGTAGATATCCTTAAGGGTCTGAGCGATTTCTTCATCCCAGGAAATGGAGGACCTGTAATATCCCAGAGTCCATGTTTCCTTGAGGGGAATAGAAATGCTAAAGAAAAACCTCACTGCGGTAGGGAAGATAATAAGGCAATTAAAGCTCCCAGTACTATTAAAAAGTTGACAAAGCACCAGGATTAGATGAAATACATCACTGAAATCAGCATGGAAAGAGCAAATAAAATTGAAAAGCCTTTGGAGAAGAATTTTGATTGCTTACTAATGGCAATGTTAGTACCAGAGGATAAGGTAATTTCAATATGTAAGGAAGGATCAAGGTTAAAAATGGACACATTTCACTTGAATTTCAGGAAATTAGTCAATAATGTATCTCAGGATGAATTGATTTGAAAGGTCAGGCAGGATGATGACATTGCTGCAAGTGGGAAAATTAGTGAAACTGGTCAGAAATTGCCCTTTGGCTGGCAGCCAAAGGTTCTAATAAGGTGATGTGAAGCCTTAAGAGAAAGTGATCTATATTATCAAAATTTATAAATAGGCCATCCTCTCTGGCCACATTCTTTATAGTCCAAATACTCTGTAAAACCCAAAAAAGGTTATCTACAATCATCAGTGTACCCTCGCCAAGTTTGCAAATTACACAAAACCGGGAGCAGCAGCTGATCTGCCAGAGGGTCATGCTGGGGGGGACCTTGGCAGGGGGGAGAAATGGGCTGACAAGAACCTCATGAAGTTCAAAAAAGAGAAATGCAAATTCCTGCTCCTGGGGAGGAAAAACTCCATGCACCAATATATGCAAGGGGCAATCCAGCTGGAGAACAGCTTGGCAGAAAGGGTGCTGGGGGTTCTGGTGGACACCAAGTTAACATGGACCTGCAATGTGCCTTTGCCATAAAGAAAGCTAATGGTGTCCTGGGCTGCATTAGGCAAAGCATTGTCAGCAGGTCAAGGCAGGTGGTCCTTGCCCTTTATTCAGCAGTAGTGAGGCCACATCGGGAGTGGTATGTCCAGTTCTGGGCCTCAGTAAAATAGAGACATGGACACACCAGAGAGAGTCTGAAGAAGGGCCCTAATGATGATGAAGGATCTGAAGCATCTCTCCTGTGAGGAAAGGCTGAGAGGGATGGGACTGTTCACTCTGGAGAAGAGAAGGTTCAAGGGGATCTTATCAATGTATATAAATACCTGAAGGAAGGATGCAAAGAAGACAGAGCCAGACTTTTCATCAGTGCTGCCCAGTGACAGGACCAGAGGCAAAGGACACAAGCTGAAACACAGGAATTACTGTCTTTTTACTGTGATAGTGAGCAGTGGAACAGGATGGCCGGAGAGTTTGTGGAGTCTCCCACCTTAGGCTTATTCAAAAGCAATCTGGACACAGTCCTGGGCAGCCTGCTCTAGATGACCCTGCTTGAGCAGGGCGGTTGGACCAGATAACCTCCAGTGGTCCCTTCCAACTGTAACCTGCCTGTGATCCTGTGATTTTGTGATCTGTGTTTTCTGTTGTTGTTGTCCAACTGGCTGGTTTATGTTATCTGAGTACCCAGTGATATCAGAAAATAGCCTATCTGAAAGCAGATGGAAGGAGATAAAGTTTATCAGATATGACTCTGCCTCCTGTCTCTGTCTCCAGGTGTTCCTCAGTAACGGAAATACTACGGGATGCTCAGTCCAACCTAGTGATTCAGCATTGTTCATTTTTGTGTGGTATAATTAAAATGTAAATAGTTATTTGCTGAAGTTATATAGTTGCATTTATTTGATTTTCTGATCTGATGCAAAACCATCAGGTCAGCCGTTAGAAACCTAAAATAATTGATTTGTAATTTTTGAAAGAGTGAAATAAGTGAAATATATGAAATAATTAAATAAGTAAAATAAATGGAATATGAAATAAGTAAATAAGTGAAAATTGTTCTTGTTCCAAATCTTAGCTTAAAAAAAAAGTGAAAGATTTTATAAGAAAACATAGGCTTAGATTTTTTTCATTATAATAAGTAATGAAAAGTAATTAACAATTCAATTAAGCAAGAATTCAGAATTAAAACTGATTATTTCAGTTTCTGAAACTCTGAAGAAAAAAATCACTACCAGAAAACAACATGGAGGGTATTTGGAGATCTTGCCAAATGGATATTACCGGACTGTTTCTGTATTCAGCCCCGTCCCTTCTTATTTTGAACAGTGCTGGAAAGAAGATGTATGATTATTACCTACAAATACTACTTTTCTAGAGATAGAAAGAGCAATGTAGAGATATAATTAAAAGTTATGGAACAAAGTTTCAAAAAGGAAATTCAGATTATCCAAAAAATCACTGATACCACAGAATAAATGAGTTCTGTGGAATACTCACTAAAAAAAAAAACATTTAAGGGTTGAAAATATGTTGAAAATTAAATTCTATTCTACGTGGAACCTTTTTGCATTGACAAAGGAATGAATTTGATGACTTAATGAGATTTGCCATCTCTAATGTTTGTGATTCAGTATATTAAATATGACCTAATTTCTATGATATATGATGCATACAGAAGGTGTATGAGATCCTGGAAGAAAAAAAATAATCGATTGATTAGTGGCAATGTAATACTTAAGGGAAAGTGAAATTTGATCGGAGGATCATCAAAGTGTCAGAAAGAAATGTGACTTCCTGAATTACGGCAGCCACCTTTGCCATATTACAACACATGGTCTTTTCCTGTTCATCAGTGCAATGGTGAATAAGTTCTCTGTGTACATTAGCAAACTGAAGTGTTCCACTTTCAGAAAGTCTAGATAAATTATGTGCACAGCTGTGTAGGTGCAGATGGGTCTGTAGACTGGAAAGCAGGTACCCATGGCCCTCCTTTTCTCATTTATTCCTCTAGTCAGACAGCAGTTCTGAACTTTTATCTGAAATACACTGGAGGCAGGCAGCAACCAGAGACACCTGAGAAAGGTGCTCACTCCAACATGGTCCATCACAGGAACCGTGAAGAGAGGAAGCACAGAAGCAAGAACAAAACTAGACTGAAGATTTATCATACCACATACCATCATACAATCATAGAATGGTTTGGGTTGGAAGGGACCTTTAAAAGCCATCTACTCCAACCCCCCTGCAAGGAGCAGGGACATCTCCAACCAGATCAGGTTGCTCAGAGCCCCATCCAACCTGACCTTGAATGTTTCCAGGGATGGGGCATCCACCACCTCTCTGAGCAACCTGTTCCAGTTCTACCACCATCAGTGTAAAAAATTTCTTATCCCATGCCCTCACTTTCCCAAATGACTTGACATTCACTTCTGTTGTCTGAGGGATTGTGTGATACTGAAGACCTTGTAAGATAACAACTTTTCCCCCACAGCCTGCTCCATCATCCTGATAATGCACCTGTGGAGCACACAGGAATGGATTGGAGGAGATGCTGTCCCATTGCTGAAGGCTACTTAGGATAATTGTGCTCTTGCTGTCTGGCTGATGAAGCTTGCATAGGATGGTGTGAGAACAGCAAACTGGACCACTTGCTCTAGGACACAATCAATACTAAATTAGCCTTTAATTACAAGTCTTTTAATTATTCAGTGTTGACTTATGGTATGAAGCAGAAGCTGTAAATCTTTCTAAAGCTTTGATTCCTGATATTCTCTCATTATCTCCTATAGTATCCTTGTGCAAGAAAATATGAGATCTCTATTGATATAATTTCATAATTTTTACAAGAGTAATCTAGGAGCCATGCTGCTGCTCAGCAAGGATAATAATAAATTTTAAAGCCACTGGCTGTTCTTAGGTGGCATTAGCAAGCAGAAAGTGATTTGCCTGAAGTTTGATAGATCTTAATCGATTTCACTGCAGCAGGGAATAATTTTTATCTCCAGTTCATGAAAAATGCTGCACCAAATGGCTCTGAAAGTTGTTATTGAGAACTATAGCATTGGTTCCAACATAATTCAATCCCAAACCTAAATCTATCTCTACCTAGACTAAATCTGAAAACCCGTACCCTCTAAAAATAATGTGGTTTGGCTTTTTTTTGATAATGTACTTGGAGAAATATGTTTACATGATAGAAGGATCTATAAAATATCTAATATCTATATCTACTTATATATCTCTATATAGAGATATATCTGTTTTACCCTGGCTCTTTCTAAAAGTAGTAGACTTTTCCCCTTATTTCATGCATTGCAATAAAATGTAAAACAATTTAAAAAGTAAACCTTGTGATGCAGGTGACAAAATTTAAAAATTAATTTTCAAAATGTTTTCTGCAAGTTGTAAATTACATGAAGTTCAAAAAATGGTGATCTTCTGTGTGCAAATAATTTATTGATTTGATATTTCTGCATTGAAACAGCCACAGCTGATTTAGGGTACTGGCTTCCATCCCACAGACACAGAAGGGGATGCATTCTCTCCCTCTTGCAGACTCATAGCCCAGACTGGTATGCACATCCCACTTAGCAATACGAAATGTTTAACAGGTTTGGAGACCTAGCTGAAATCAGACACTAGATGCAATATTAAATACTATCTCAAGTACTCCGTCATGCTTGGCATGTTGAGATACCAGCCCGCACCTTCCCATGACATAGAGTGAACGCATGTCCTGTATTTTCTGCTTCCGTTTGTGTCAGAAGACCTATCTCACTCTCTGCTGGTGCTTCTGCATTTGCTTGGAACTGGAAAGTGGATACACAAACAAAAAAACTTGGGAAAAACTGTCCATTTTCTGAGACTGAAGACAGGAGCTTGACCTATGGAGCACTGTGGCTTCTCTGTACCTTACCTAGCTACCTGCCAAACCTAACCATCTACCCTTGGAGTAATGAGCCTGGTAAAAGACAAAGTAGCTGAGCTGTAAGATTCAGCAGTTATATCCTCTATGTAATGGTCTAGTTTTACAAATCCACTGGCATTTATCAGAATGTTTGCTCTTCTCTGTTCATAATATTCATCTATTATTTCTCACATTCTCTAAATACCATAAAGAAAGAAGTTTCTTGAAAAAGAACCAGTAAATAAATCCCTCTGCCAAAAGTTTATAAATTGTGTCTTACTGTGCATATCCCAGCAGCAGCAGTTCAAACATTAATGACTTAGCCTTTCTTAATCACTTTTTTAATTACAAAAACCAGACAGCTTATTATCAACAAATTACTTGCTATAATGTCGTTGTTCCTCCTAAAATCAAGATCATGTTGAATGTGTTAAAAATGCGTAAATAAAGCCAATGCCAAACATTTGCATAACTTAAATTTATTAAATACTTGGCTTTTATGGATGCTCTCAAAGCAGTGATTTTTAGGTTATTTTTCCATCTTGTCCTATATTATCTTTTGCGCTCCATCCCAGTGAAGGCAGGGGCATAAAGTGGTAATCCATTGGCACATTCTTTGCTCTGTCTCATTAAGACTGACAAGAAATAATTACTTCATACTTGTTCTCATTAATAGCTAAAATTGTCTTCCACTTTCTTATATTAGCAATAATTTACATTTAGTACTAAATCCATTAACTGGAGTCAGGTCCTCGGGTCAGAACTCTCATTTTCCAACTTCTTGACTCTTTTCCCTCATCTCAGGAGGGTGGTCCCTATCCCCATCTGGCAAAGGATGCCCTGCAGCCACATCACTCCGCTGTGTGATCTAGGTATATGAGCTATATGGCATCAGAAATAATAGGAAAGCACATAATCATCTCTGCCTCCCAAGTGAATACATATTTTCTGTCCTAGGAGGAGTTAGGCTTTGCTCTGTTGCTACTGTAAGGGGGATAAGCAGTCACTAGAAGCCCAGGCAAATGAGAACAACTTTTTCCACTTGGTGCCAGCTCTATGGTACACGGGCAGATGGTAATGCCCGATCTACATTCTAAAAAAATCAGAGCTATAAAGAGATGGGAAAAGTAACATTGTTGGTATTACATGGCCCTGGGATGAAGTCCCGGAGAAACTGAATACTTGTCTGAACACTTGCATGACATGAGAAGAGTAAAAAGTTAACTTAGACTGTACTCTCAAGTTTGCTGCTTCTCCCACAGATTTTTGTGAATGGCAGTGGTACTGCTAAAGTTAAAAGAGACAGACCTCAGACTCTGCAGGAGAAGGAAGGATGCAGAGCAATAGATCTCTCTGTAAAACTCTGAACTAACACTAAACTAATGGCCCGGACCTTAAACAGTAAGAAGGACTTTTGAAAGGCATACTTCAGTGCATGAGGCTGACAGTTTTATGAAACTGCAAGAAATCTCTTTGAAGAAGAAAAGACAGTAATAGTCTTGTGCTTAAGTCCTCAACAAGGAATTCCTGGCAAACTTTCCACTTTATATTGCTGTTTTTCTTAGTGGGTCTTGGCTGAGTTCCAGTCACGATCAGAGAAGGCCCAGAAATCTTTGAGACATTAGAAGAAGTGAAGTGCAAGTTTAACAGTTATCCAAGCTCACTGGAATTTCTTGTCAGCAGACTCACATCTATTTATCAAGATTCAGAAAGGAAGAACAACCATGGCACTTATTTTTTTTTTTCTGACAACTTAAAATTATTCAGAAAGCTACCATTTGAGATGAAAAAGAAAGGGCTCAGAAAGGAAAGTTTCAGATATTATCCTGATTCAAGCTGCACGAAGTTAGCTTCAGGTTTAAGTGCCTACAAAGAGCTATAGACTTCATTATCCTTTTTTCCTTTGCCCTGACAAAACAGACCGAACTGACAGCTGCACAATAGCAATACTTAGAGCTCCTGTCACTTCTGCATTCCCCAGTTCAGGTGTTAAGGCTTAAAGCACTGCACTGCTTTGTGTGGCTATCAAACAGTATGATATGCTTTCTCTTGCTCCTTGTCCCTCCCATGCCGCTCTCAAGCAAGCAGGAGGGATTGCTATGTGCTGCTTTACATAGGCACTTGTCCCCACCCTTGTTTTTGGGACAGGGAAGCCTGGCAGCACCCCAGCCCAGCAGCACCCCAGCCCAGCAGCACCAGTAGGTGCTGGAGACTGGAAGTGGGGCTAATAAGTTTCTACACCTCTTTCTTCTGCAAGAAGGGACATTTTGGTTGGTTTTGGTTGGCTTCTTGATTCGTGTGTTAGTGATGCTGATGGGCTCCTTTCAGCAGCTCTGCTCCCTCCTATGGCACGCTGGAAGGAACAGGCTTGCTTGCCAGCCTGCAGCCCAGCAAGCCAGCAGAAATCACCAGCGGCTTTCCTGTCCCGGTCAGACGCAGGTGCCTGTGAGATCAGCTGTAGGCTTCTGCTCCTGCCTTCTCCTCACCCCCTGAGGTCCCTGAGAAGGACTGTGATGGGATGAGAAATTAACCTTAAAGGTCTCTGGGGCTAAAGGGTGAATTTTTAAGCTAACTCTCCTGTCAGTCTAGCAAAAAAAAAAAAAATGGAAGTGAAAAAAAGAGGAGTTGCCATGTGCTGGGTATTTATATAAACAGATTGTAAGCAGGGAATTTGTTTTAAGGGGCTGTTTACAGAGCTGCTACTGACAGTGTTGTAGTCTGCTCCCCACACTCTCCCTTCTGTGTCCCATGGCTCCCCTGGCCATGCAAGGGACAGGCACAGCCTTGGGGCACGGTGGGGACCTGTGTCCATGTGCTGGCCCTGCGTGGAAGACAGGGGACCCAGGGGCACATACAGCCCCATATAGCACCAAGCAGCAGCTCAGTGCTTTCCAGGAACTTTCCCAGATGTCTGAGCATTTTAATGTCTGTATTATGCAATACACCCCATCTTTCAAACCACTGTGTAGCTTCCCAGCTAGCGGCCGTGGCATCTCTGCCTCTTTGCCTTGTGCTCTAAGGCTGTGAATCTGTTCCAGCTCTAACCAGCAGAGCCTGGCTCCTCTGTGCTTTGGTTTTGCTCTGGAGAATCCTGATTTAGCACTTATGTATGGATAGAGCATCCAGTTCCTTGCATCTTTATTCACTGCTCCAGCTGCACATATTGGTTGGGAAGTTGATACAGCCAGCCCTCCCTGGAAATCCCTTGCTTCGTCCTGAGTAGCTTTCAGACAGCCAGAGGAAAATGAGAGTTCACAGATCATTTTTGCACCCAAATTCTTGCCAATGGCTGAAATGGCCAGTTGGGGCTGTGTGCAGCCAGGTATCATTAGACGGGTAGCCAGGCAAAATGACAAACAATCAGACTTTCCCCAAAACACTCCATAATATATGCAAATACAAGAAAATAAAAGGTAATTACTTCTTTTTTAATGTAAAGATAATTTTTTACTTGCACAGTGTAGGTATTTATTATCTCCGTTTTTCATTTTGAAACATAGACTTTCTTAGTTTGCGGATAACATTTAATTTTAAAGTTTGAAGGTTTTAATGTGAAATGTGAAAAAAAAAGGAAGGCTTTTGATTGTAATTTCCAGGGTCAAAGAAAAAAAAAAGAGAAAAAAAGATCAAAATGCTGCCATTTTAAAAATTTTTCAGAGATTTAACTGTGACATTCATACATATCATTAGAATTTGCTTTATAACTGCTGCTGTTGTACTTCCATGCAGTAACATGAAAGAAGCTGAAAGAACTATCTTTTTTTTTTTTTTTCTGAGGAATTTAACTTCCCTTACTCCCATATAAACATACTTTGAATTTTATTTTTGTCCTCATTATGTGTGAAGGCTTGTCAGACATTTGATGTAAACATACTTAAGCCTCAGGGGCTGCCCCCAAATTAATTGGAGCGATACAGGCCCGATAAGAAGGGCTCTTGTGCCAGCCTGACACGGGTGGTGGCAAAGCCGATTTGAGGTGCTGTATTCAAGGCTCAAGACGGGTCATTTTGGTCCCATGACAGTGCCGCTAATCTCAAGCCTTGCAGACAAAAATTTGCATTTGAATGCAGCTGGCCACGTTGAAAGAGTCTTAATTCTCCTTCAGACCTTCCTCCTGGCCTTTCTGGCAGAGCATGAAGCAGCAGCAAGTTAACCACGGCTTTTTTGTCAGGACGTCCTGCTGGGTTTTTGGGTTACACTCATGTGTTATGGTTGTTTGTGCACGTGGGCTTTCCTCCATCACGAGAGGTCTGAGGGGTGGGATTTGGCACTCGCGGAGGTTTCTCTACTGCCCTCCTGGAGATGCGAGGGATTTTCCGTGGCTGGGCAGATGGCACACCTCCTGTGGTGGAGCAGTATGGGAAGATTTCCATGTGATCCTCATGAGATGTCAGCAAAAGCCGCTGGCTACCTCCTCAGCACCACCAGTAGCCTCAGGGCAGCAGCCTTGCATCTCTGCTTGCACTAGTTTTGTTTCACCTTCCTCCTTCTGAGAGTTATATGCTCATTTTTGCCTCTAGTTTGCCCTTATCCATCTCAGATTTTGGTGGAAGATGAGTGAATGAGGGAAAACGTGAACAAATACAAGAGGTAAAAAATATGTTGCTCTTTTAAGATGGCACAAATGATTTTAAACAAATAGGATTTCATTTTGATGCTCAAATTCTTGGGCTTTGTGTTGTGGAAAGACTTTTTTTTTTTTTGCTTTTCAACCATAGCAAGTTGCTAAGATAACACCAAAATTTTCCTTCATGTTCCTCAGGTAAATCTCACACAAAGGAATTCCTCGGTCTATCCATAACTTAAGTATCCCTCTACATTAATGATAGAGTCAGTCTCTGTTTATTGCACTATAACTGGTGCTGCAGCATAAATAAATAAACTAATACAGAACAGTCAATTCTGCTGGCCCAGCATCATGTATCAATTTGCACTATTAAGTTAATTTCCATAATTGTTATTCAGGACTAACATAATTTGAGAGAAAAGAGGTCGTAATGGTCATGATGTCCTGAGAGGATTTTGCCTTGCTGAAGTCAACACATTGAAGCCTCTGAAGGATTCTGGAGAGAATAATGCCCATAACCCAATCATTCAGTTAATGTTATTACTCATTTATTTGTTTCCATCAGCAAGATACCCAGTGACCTCTGAAACAAGACTCTGCCTTTGACACACAGCTACATCACGTTCCTTCTCTCACTGCGCATCCCGAGTCTTTAAAAGTCAATGGCAAGTCTTCCAGTGGACCTTCAAAAGCACTGCACGCATTTTTCTTCTGTATTTATTTAAATAAGGTGGAGCACAGCAAGACTGTGTCTTGTAAAACAAATTAACCTCTTTCAACTCACTTTTGCCCATCTTGCTGAGATCCCTTCAAGTTTAGCTAATGTTTGGTTCAGTCAAGGCACTGAGGTGCAGTACTGCTGGAATATAAGGCCCTATTGAACTAATTCAGGCAACACTGATATTTTTACAAAGAAAAAGATGTATCTCATAGGCAATTGCTGGTGAAACTGCTGTACATCAGATTAGGATGTCATATGCTACATTTTATTTTGTCACTTAAAATTAAATGCATTTGTAATATGTACAGTAGTAAAATCAAATCTGGATTTAACCCATTTTAGAAATGTTCTATTACAGGGAGAAATGTGCATGACAAACTCAGAATGTTATAGTGCATTTGCAGTAAATATTAATGACATTCTTGGTGGCTTTATTTTTGCCTGTACATTATATACGAGACACTGACCTTTCTAAATATTCTGCACAGATAACCTGATCCTTAGTACAAGAGTGAAATATTATTGTAATTATTGTTTGTACAACTACAGTAGATGTTGCAGAAGATGGTTTGGCTAAAAAGGAATAAATAGATTTGTAGACTGGATTACCATGTTAGAGTCTACAGTGGAGTTTTCAGTGACGACAGGGGAATAAAGAACTGTTTTGCTTGCTGTTAAAGAATAAAAAGTGAACTGAGAAGTCAATTTTTAAAAATTAATTTAAAGGTCATTTCAAGTGGAAAGAAAGCTTAGAAGATTGTGAAATAGGCATTATTCATAGAACTTTCTAGGATCCCTTCCATAAATAAAAAAATTTACTTGATGTAGACAGAAACGTCAATCAAACTGAATTTGTAACTCCAGTGTAAGTTAAAGCTTCACTTTATATTTCCATCCACTTTCTTTTAATGACTGATATTCCAATGTTGCTAGAACAGGAAGATTGAAAGTAAAATCAATGAGAGCAACAATAATTTTGTATTTGTCTTACAGTTGATTTTGGAGAGGCTAACAGAAAATACTGACCCTTGAAGTTAAAAGCATGTGGAAAAGAAAAGTGATCATCTCTTTGGACTAAATGAAAGCCTCATGGCCATCCTTCCATAGGGGACGTCCCTGTTCCTCTTGTGGCTTCTCACTCACCAGGCAAGAAATGTCCGTGTCCCCTCCAAATGAGTATTTGTGGCAAGGATATTTCCAGGAGCATCTTCCTGCATGACGTGGCAGTCAGACTAAAGAGGATGTCCCTGTCTCCTCTGCATGCCCCAGGAGGCTTACCGGTTAATGAAGTTCAAATCTTCATCCACTCTCAAGTGTTTTGCTTTGAAGCTGTCTCTAGTCACAGGAAAGCATTAAGTCAAGCGGAGAAGTCATGTTAGGAGAGCTATGTCTATAGCTGGCTAAAAGGCACTTTGAGCTAATAATTTTGTACAATTTCCATGGCCAGTTAGTGCTGTAGCTTCCCCAATTATAACCACCCATAAAATACATCACCTGTGACATAACTGTTGCCTCCATAGTATGGATCTTGGTGGGCACAAGGAAATCCCAGTAACAGTACAAAAGAAAGTCCTCAGGAAAAATGTGTATATTGTCAAGTAAAATGCAAAAATTTGTAGAATCTTGTAGAAAAACACCTGCATCTGAAATGTCATTTGTTGGTGTTAATATTCACTTCTGCCTAATTTTGCTTCATACTCTGCTGTGTCACTTTCCATTGTGCTGCTCCGAGCGGAGGTGTTTGGGTGTTACAGTGTCACACAAACTAAGTAAGAGCCGTGGTGCATTTTGACTTTCAAAGAGACATCCAGATGCACAGTGGACAGTCAAGCATGATTCGTCTGTGGCCAGACTCAATCTTGTATCCTCCAAAAGACTTACCCACAGTGACCCCATTCAGACGGCACTAGTCCTGAATCACCTTCATTTTTATAAAGATTCATTTATAAATTTTCCCATCTTATTTACAGATACACTAATCTAATCTTGTCCATGACCTCACTTGGACCTCAGTGGAGTAACTGAGAGCAGAGTTGGAATGAAAAATTTATTTCTCAGCAATTAATTTCTCTATTTTTCTGGTCACTAAGTATATTTCACATAAAGAGCTGGAAAAAAGGACAAGGCAAGGGGTTAACTTCTACACAGACCTTGACCTCACCATTTTTGTAGGTACAATTCATAGCTTTCTAACAGTGGATTAATTTACTAAAAGCATGGGTCAGCTTGGGCTCAAGGACACACTTGTTTGTGTTTCTTGCTTTCTTGAGGTAGCACATTGTCTTACTCTCAATTCTCCTCAGTCTAGGTTTGGAAAGGCAGAACAAAGGAAAAAGGGAACTACTGATGTTAAAAGCATCCAACTTGTCATTCAGAGCTTTTCTGTTGTTCATGTACATGCCTAGTTTTGGGGATTGCGCATGTCTGAATTGATGGCAAAAGGGACTAATTTGAAAAAAAATATGTGAATGTGAAATCTTTTCTGTTAGCAGTCTCTTGTCATTAAATATTTCTTTGCTTTCATCTACAACAAGCATAACAAGATAATTCTATTTACCATTCCTCATGAAGAAAAGTAATTAGAATGCAAGGTAATTTCCATAAAATGCATTATGACTTTAATATCAGTAAAAGCCACTTAAATATTAAACGCACAGAAGAAATATTAGCTAAATTATCATAGAATAATATGATCGGGATACTTTAGCAGAAAAAAAGTGATAGATGTGTTTTAATAAGCTGTGCAAAATTATATGTATCATATTCTTGCTTCCCGTCAATTTTATTTAGAGTTAAATGCCATTGTGATAATTAGTTGGGTTTTACTATGTTCATTAAAAGCTTTTGTAATGATCACATAGAGGAATAAGTAAAATTAATTTCTTTCTTTAAACTCAAAGAAATTCATCAAATGAATAAACAAAAAGCTTTTGCTGAGGCACAGACACAATACCATATGGATTCTTCCAAGAAGATAAGCATGGAGTATCAGTGCTAGTGTTCCTGGTTTACAAACAGGAGCTCTACGCATGAAGGAGATAGTGAGTAAATCCAGTAGTCCTCATTCAAGCAAAAGTTCAAAGCCTTTTCTAGGAAGCCAGGGAAGTTTCCCCAGTGAAAATGAGAAGAGATCTGACTAACATTTCTAACTTTTGTATTTGTTTTTCAGGGTGTGCAGACTGCATCTTTCAAAAATTTTCTAAGCCTGGTTTTCAATTATAGCAAAACCCCTGGGATGCACTGTGCTACTGAAGTCTTCTTTTATGACTCTCTAGGACTAAAAACATGTTCCCAAGCAACTTTCATATCTTACCAGCTTTAGAAAATTTATAAACGATGAAGACATAACTTCTGGCTGTGAGAAATACACAAGAAAAAAGTATGTTTGAAGAGTGATGAACACTTCAAGATGAAAAAAACATACAAGGAAATTGTTCCAAAATCAAAGCCATTAATTTTGTTTTCTGTATGCCCAAAGACGGTTTTATAAGAAAATAATATTTGTGCAATAACTTTTGTATTAACTCAGTGAATTAGTCCAATAACCACAGATGATAATGTCAAGGAGATCTCCTTTACTGGGATGAGTGAGCCTGATTCAGAGTCCATGTCATGGTAGAAGTAGCTTTGGCATTTCAAACTGAGTCAGATCTTTGGTGAATATTAAGGAAGAAAAAGTGTTAAAATAAAGTGGTAATTTAAAAAATATAACTGTAGGATTAACTTGAGGAAGAACCGAATAACTGAGTTCTTGAACCTTCATACTTCCATTAAAAATGGTGCCAAAGCTGGTGGAGGCACCACTTCTCTGATACGCCTGCTAAATCACAGGGTGGTTTTGTTCTTCACAACAGACCTTTGTGCTATCTCTTGTTAGAAGTCCAGACGACAGATCTGATTACAATAGCTCCGTGAACAATTTCTCCCCGAGAAGATACCAAAGTTGAGATGCAGGTAGGATCAGAACTGAGACTCTAATAAGAATGGAGTTAATCATGTCACCTTAATTGAAAAGTAGCAATAAAAATAATTGAGTTTCATACATAATTTAAATCATTGCGTGTTAAGTTAATGCATTCTGCTTAGGCTTTGAAAAAATTATTTATTTCATGTAGAGTTAAGATTTCATTTGTTTTTATAATGGCATGCTCTCAAATTGACTTTAATAACAGCAGTTTGTTAAATCAGATTTTGATTTGGTGCACAGATTTGAAGTTCATATGTTAATTTTTGACACGATATACTTAGCATTTATAGCTTGTTCTTAAGGTGGTTGAATTTACTTCATGAGATTTAATAATCATTGTTGTCTTATATTGCAGAAATTAAATTAGTTTTCTTTGCTCTCCTGATGAGAGGCAATTTGCCTTATGACTATTTTATTTTATTTTTCTTTTAAAACAATGTATCGCTTCTTGTCCTTTTGAGTGGATAGATTTTTCAGCTATTGGTCACATTTCTATGACAAAATTTATATTTATATTTAAGGTTCTTCCTAGGAAAGCAGAGAAGCTCTGTTGTTCAGATGTGTTTTCCCTTAGTGCCTTTTCTGACCCTCTTTCTTGCAGACAAGCAATTCTGTGCAGCGACAAAGAGTTCAGTTGAATTTTCAGCAAAACAAAACAGTCAGATTCCTATCAGTGCTTCCTTTCAAAACCTAACTAGCTCCCAGGACTTTGTAATTTTGTGCTGAGGGACTCCACTTCAAAAGATATTTTTTTTTCCCTTAAAATAATTATTTAGCTTACTTGGTGGAATATCTTCCACCATTCTGTATTTAGATATTACACTCAAGAATATCTAAATTTAGAGCCCATGCAGGTGGTCACGTCCTACTGGCTGAGGAGTTTAAGTGCATGCACAAACATAGATGTCATTCTTAAGCAGGGATGTAAGGCCAGGTCTGAGCTTCGAGCAACAGCGTGGGAGCTCAGAAGCAGTGTTTATGATTCCAGATCTGACACTGGTGCTCTATGTGGCCTTGCTCAAACAGTACAACTGCTTTTGTCCTGGGCATTCCCAGCACCTGGGAAAGGTGAGATGAGACTTCTTTATTGCACCAGAGGATGTGGGGCTTAGCCAGCAAATGTTTCAAAAAAAGTTTGAGACTCTTAATGGGTAATTAAGATATAGATGAGAAATGGACATTATCAGTATTACCAAGTGCACGGGCACCTTCCTGCAACATTGCAAAGGAAGCTGTTATAAGCTCTTCTCATTTTTACCACAACTGAGCTCCATCCATTCACTTCCAGGATATGGTTCCATGCCTTTTCCTACACTGATCCAATTTTCCAGACCCCTTCACTTTTCCAGTTGGCATTTTGAAGCATCTGGATTCCCCAGCAGCACCACAGTTACTTCTGTTTTTCAGCTACTCTTGCCAGGTGATGGGAGATGGGGAACAAGTGGCTTGGGAAGATGCGAGCGGCACCTCCTACCTGGTGCTAGACTAAAAATGGGGAGTTCAGATTTCCATTCTGTTGAAGGATTTCCCTCCTCCATGTGCTAGCAGCCATCATCAGTCCTTTTGATCTGTTTGGATGCATCTTTGTGCTTCTGTCTGCTGCTGCACCACTGCCACTCGTGTGTAAGCAGGAGCTATCCTCCACCCTGGATATCTTTTGTTTTATTTTCATTACTGCTGTAGCTTCCCGAGGAAGGGGGTTGGAAGAAATGAGCCACTAGGTCAGTAATTCCATCCCTGAACATCACAGTAATGTGCCTTACAGCACACTTTCTTGTGGTTTGTCCCAAATTATTTACCAGGACTCAAATGATGGGGCTTCTGCAACTTCCCTTGGGAGATGATGCTGCAGGAAAATAGAAAGGATTTTATTGATATTCGACAGACCTTTTCCTTTTGTTAATTTAACACCATTACTCCATGTTCCACCATAATAATTCCCCCCTCCCCCACCATTGCACTTCTTTCTTCAAAACACTTCCAGACATTTATGCTCCCTTTTAATCATCTCTTAGTAAAGATTTTGCTTGTTTTTAGGGCTCTTCCCTCCTTGTGTTCTGTCTGAATCCAGCCCCTCAGGGTCATACTCATCTTTTCATCCATAATTGAAAAGACAACCACTCTATACAGTAATGGAAGATTTTTTTTTTCCTTTTCCTCCTCAGCTCACACAAGCTGTACAGATCCTCACTCATCTCTTCAGGCTCTAAGACATATCGTACCACTGAATTTTAAGCAAAGCTACCAGAAAAGATCAATGAGCTATTCTGCTCTAAAATCTAGGGAATAAATTGGCCATCTCTTTGTACATATTTTTACCTTTCCAGCTCTTCAGCAAAATGTAGACCTATGCAATGTCAAAAAGTGAAAATGAGCAGCTAGATTCTTTTATTTATAGTAGGTCTTCCCCACTAAAACAAAGAATTCCTTTTGCACAGCAACATTTCAGAGCAGAATTTTAGCCCAGTGACTTTTACAAAGGTGCCTTTTTCCTTTTTCACAGAAGGCAACCACTTCAAATCAGTGAACTAGCATAAGGCATATGCACTACTTATGCTCCATTTGTACACCCCAAAATGAAACACTGCGGACTGTAGCATTGCAGAAGCACTGTGTGACACACAGGAAAATTTTACCTATATGGCATCGTCCCATTGAGTCACAGCGTGGAGTTCCCTGGATGAACCACCAATGGATCCACCATTTAGTAGGAGAGAATACTAGTGTGGGAAGGAAAAGTCCCTCCCAAAAAGCCTTCTCTGAAACAAATGTTTTTCCAAATGGGGAAACATAATTTCTTTCAGGTCTGCCAGCAAGGTTCAGCAGTGGCTGTCCACCAGCTGAGGAAGTCAAACTGCGCTGGATATTTCACGTTTGCTGTGGGCTGAGAACATGCACACGGGTACCATGGATCAGATGTAGATGGTAACTCCAGACACACCTCCTTGGTGGCCAGGGTGAGCCCTTTGTCTTAGAAGCAGTCAGATTTAGAGGTGGTCTTTGGTAACATGAATAGTTGGATACACAGCTCATTATGACTACTTGTGTGGACACACTTTTAAATAAGCGTAGAAAGAATTACAGTAATGTGGTCATTGGTCAGTTGTAAATATCTGCACAAAAACTCTATATCAAAGACAGGAAAACTGTACGGAGCAAAGGGACCATGACAGCAGTATTAACCAAATTCAAAAATAAAAAGCTTATCCAATTGTTCTTTTTATACTCCATTAAAACTCCATAAACATTCAGCCATCTTTCTGGATGTCGTAGTTTAGCTCCAGTCGGGACCAGACTACGCAATCTCTCTCTCACTCCCCCCACCATAGCCCCCCTTCATAATAAAACCAGAACACTGGGAAACACTCTGCCTTAAGAGAAAGAATGAGCATGTGATTGTCTGTTTACAGAATGCCCACGGGTTTTGAAAGAAGGAAGGAAAGAATGAAGGAAGGAAAGCATTAAGGATGGAAGGAAGGAAAGAAAGCTCTTCTTTATTCTGAAAATAGCTTTCCTGCAAAGGTGAGCAGGGATGCTCCACTTTCAATTTTCCAGCAACACATAACACTGCAGTGGGAGACACATCCTGCACTATTCTGTCTCCCATGTGATGCAAAGTGACAGACAAAACTAGCAATTAATCATCACGTGTGTGTTAGGTGGGTGCTGCAGTGGGTGCTGGCATCTTCATGAGCGAGCTTCAAGCTGCTGGCTATGTCTTCTGTAGGCAAAGAAAAAGCAGGTATTTTATTTGTGTCTGTGGGCAGAGAGAAGGAACTCATTAGAATGTGACAAGTTTCTGGGCTGAGTGATACGGCACGTGTAATCTCATTATCTCTGCTGGGGAATGGCAGGAGTACGCGTGTAAAACAAGATTTTATGTGTATAGTTCAGTCAGTGAGGACTAATGGATTGATAATGGGCTGTTTGTTGCTGTTCAGATTTTGGCTCGCATCCACAGTGGGAGTACATTGGAGCAGATCCACTGAAGCACACTGATTGATACTTATGCTGGATGTAAGCCGGCGAGCGTTTAGACTTATTTTCCAATCAGTGCGTAACTTATTACACTGTTGTTTCTAAGTTTATCCATGCACATATTACAAATATCGCCAGATGTCCTCCTGATTGTTTGCATTTTTCTGAAAAATGAATGGAAAGGTTCACAGGTTCAGAAGAAAAAAAAAATGGGTTTTTTGAGGGGGAAAGGAAACTGGTTTTATATGAGACAGAATGAAAGGCTCCATATTTCACAGGAGAAGTCAAGAATTCCTGTGGGGCATCCTGGGCTCAGGAGTCCCTACTTTAAGGAGAAGGAAGATTTAAGAGCACCACAAGGAAGAGAAGTCAGGAATATGAGCTATATTGTGTTTTACCCACATTACTCTATTTCTTGCCATGCCAAAAAAGTTATTTACTTCTGCAGTTATATGTCCCTGCAAGGACTCCATAAACACAAAATATCCACCATGTGGGAAGTCTGAAGAAAGAATAAACTATTGTGTCCTCTTGAGACCACTCAGTCCCGACCCTGACTCCTTTTCCAGCTGGGTAGCAGATTTGGAACCTTTGCCCAGGACATATTGCTAAATGTTTAGACAGAATGACAGTTCTACAGACTGCTACAACCATGGAGAGTGCAAGAGCACACAGGTCCACAGTTAAGGGTTGCATCCTCTGCATGCGAGTGAGCATCCAGCTGGGAAGCCTTCCCTTTTGGTGACTACCACAGGTAGTCATCAAGATACTGAGATACATCAGATACCAAGATGCCATAGGAATCACTGTTTCTCTGTTGTTTCCAAGGAAAGAGAAACTAGATCTCTGTCACAAAGCTACAACTTTGAGCTGAAAACAGATACTTGAAAATCAGAGCTCTGCTGATTAGCAGAGGTAGTTCTGCTAAATTTGACATGAGTAGCCATGGTTGTGCGTGTTAGAGAAATGCAAACAAAACTGTGCACTCAGCACCTTACAGCTCATTGACCTGTGTACAGCAGCTCGACCTGGATAAAGAGCTCAGAGGACAAAGAAACTAATTCTCCAGATTCTTCCTTGAAGACCCTGTGCAGCTCCAAGTATGCTTATTTCTCAATTAAGATGTTGCAGACAGTGATATTGGCCAGCCTGACAGAGCTGTGTTAGTCACAGCAGACAATCCCATCAAGGCACAGCAGAGAGGAGCTGAATCATCTCCAGACTCGGACACCCATAGATATGTCATGGTTTTTGTTCATCTGCCAAAATGTGCCATTACAGGCTGGAAAATTGGCAGTGCTGCTGCTGTTCTGTTCTGTTGCTTTCCCTCCTGTACCTTTTATTTTGCTTTATAGCGTTACATGACATAGGGTAATGCATTCACATTTTTTACACCACCACCACAAAAATCTTCCTTTGGATCAATAGCAAGTGTAGTATCCAATTGATATTCTTGGCAGCAGAGCAAATAAGCAAGCACCTGCAGTCAGAATGTGTCAGCAGCCTCGGCAGCGGCGCCGTTCCTCTGCACACTAATTTCACCAGACATTCCCCAAAGGCTGAGATGCAGTCAAAAAATGAGGATGTACTGGGTGGGGAATGAGGGAGGTAATGGTTATGTTTTGATCACTTTAAAATATTTGTGTGCAACAAAGAGCATTAAATCCCCAGCACTTATGGTGGGGGAATTGTCTGCCACCTCTCGACTGAATTTCCCTCCCTGTGCAGGGACCTCCCCATCAGATCTCACCCCTGCATGTGAGACTCCCACAGTGGCCAGCAGCTCCAGAGCCTTGTCCTACCTCCTGTGATGTCCTCCATACATCTCACAGCTGCTTGGTCCTTTGGGATTGTTCATGCTTCAAAGTGCTCCCCACGTTTTTGGTGAACAGAGGTGCAGCTGTGCTCAGATGATGGTTTTCTATGAGATTTCTTTCAATCTGGCCCATCCATACGCTCCTGCTGATGGAAATCATACTGATACACTGAGGTGTTATTTCTCTATAAGCTACTTCTTTTCTCATCCAGTATCTTACCTGCTGTTTGAAATACCCACCAACAAACCAAATTATACCAAGGTTCTGTGCAAAAATAATGGGATGAATCATACATAAAAGATTTAAAGAAACTGATCTCAGAGCAAGTCAATGGATGAGCTGTATTAAAAATAGGCCAATTCACAGTCTTATTGTTCACTGTCTTCCACCTAGTGTCTTGTCCTCTTCTTTGATTCTTCTCATACTCTGTGCTTCCTCCACAGCTGACTCTTGTCTGTGCAGGTGAAGGTGAGGTAACACGAACTTCTGCTGTTAACAAGCTCTGCAGTACGAAACCCCATTTCTATGTGACCAAGTGTGCCAATTTTATTGTGGTGTGTGTATTGTGCTACCTGACACAACTGACATGGTATCTTGACTTGCAATGTGAGTTCAAAGCTTATTTGCTTTGGTAATGTCAGTGATGTTTTCACTGAAAAAGTCTTCCATTATTAGCTCTTGAAAAGTAGTAAATCCCACATTTGCATTTTAACAATCAAAACTCACTCTGAATTGCAAAATTAGCAAGCCATTCAGAGATGTTTGTTTTCCAATGACAGTTAAAATTATTTTTAGTTATTTTTATTATGTCATTAATGTGAAAATATAATTCCTTTTTAATCCATTAAAACAGATTGCACAGCTCAAAATACTTTACTTTCATTGCATGAATGTCTCCTTGGCTTCATGTGACTGTTCATCAGAAACAAAAACTAGGTGGCCTAAGATCACTTACAGTGCAAAGTGAGTACCCAGAAAATATCTGAAGTAGTTCTATCTCCTTAGCTGCTATTTGGCCTTCTTTGGCCCATGTGTCAAGAGGATGCCCTTGAACTGGAATTGGCTATTTTGGGTGATTAATCAGGGTGAGCAGTGAGGGGCTTGTTGTCCAGACTCTGTCCAATGCCCTCTCACACGTTGTAGAGGCAACTGGATTCTGCCCCCACACCAAACTTCATTTGTGGGTTGTAATCGTGTCCATCAGACTTGTTCTTTGAACAAGGTGAATGGCATGGGAGAATAAGTGCTCTGGAGTGTCAGGAATCCAAACCCTAATCCCCCCCGTCTGAATTCCTCACCTGTGAAATAGGGTTAATATTGCTTAATAATCCTCCCAGGGATGTTATGGGAACACATTAATAATTGTCAGACAGATGCTGTGATGTGAGAGCACTCCAGAAAAGTCCAGAAGGAAACCAGCAGTTCTGTGGGCAGACATGACCCAAACAGTGGTCAGTGAGTATGGCTGGGGCCAAACCCTGGAGAGTGATAAGGAGGAGGAAATAATTAATTTCTTTTCTTTCTTTGGGCAGTCCCCCTCTTGTATGCTGAGTGAGGCAGGAAAAAATCATATGAGGTCATTCAGTTAAGGACAGCACCGTAAGAGGAGAAAATTAATATTGTGTAAGCAATGTTGCTCAAAAGCAGATAAAGGAAGACGTGAAATTAGAGTCCTGTGTGCTGACCGAATGCCTTCAGGCATCCCTCTGAGGAAGGGGTGGTAAAGGGTCAGAGCTGTATCTCTGTGTTTCTGCAGGATGAAGCATCCTTCTACTAACAGTTATACATGGTGTCTCAAGCAAAATTAGTAAGGACAAAATTGTGAAGAACCCAAATATTTGGAAACTTGACAGGATCTAGGTGTGAACCACGTGTCAAAATACTCAGCAAGATCAGGACTTTCACAGCTGCACTTATGCCTAGCCAAAATCCAAAATGCAAAAACCCCAGAGGCATCTATAAGTCTTTATACCTCCCTACAAATGTGGACATAATTGCCAGAACTGGAAACCTTTTTTTTGGTGATGGTTTCAGCTGAGTTTTCTCAAACTGCAATACAATATCAATAAGCTACCTTGGTCAGCTTTCTTTTTTAGGCTCACTTTTTCTTTTCAGTCACCTTAATGTAGATTCTCTGACATCTGCAGGATCTTTCTCTGTGTGGAAAGACACACAACACAGCTGATTGTTCCCATGACCTTGCAAAAATGGGATATCTTTTTAGACATCAAATTTCGCTAAAATTGGTCACAAATTCCAAAGTAACTGAGCATGAGACACAAACTGCCTTGCAAACAAAAAATGCCTGTGTAACACCTCTTTTCTTAAGATACCAGGTTTAATGATTATGATGGGAGGATGAATAAAACATGGAAGAAGAAAAGAGCAAGAAGTGGACCTGTTGCTAGTATCTAATTAGGCTGAGGAAGGAGATATTAATCCTAAAGGAAGCCATCTGAAAATCTGATATTTAATGAAATTGGGAACATACTAAATTCAGTCCTCTTCAACCCACTCCCTTCAGTTCCTCAGAAACGTCTTCATGACCCAGACCTCTGTCATTCTTAATAAGGAAGGCCTAACACCCTCAAGAGGGGGAAGAACAGGGAAACCTTTATCTGCCTCATTACCTTCCTATATATAAAACTGTCATCCCAGGGAGCAAAGAACTGAGCTTTTGACTCAAATCCAGACCCCACGCTGTGAAAGCATCATGTTTATCATGTACATGAAGCTGACTGAGATTTTCATTAAACCAAAGAGAAGACCAAAGAAAAACAATTGACAGAAAAGAGCCATGCTATATGAATATGAAGGTCTTGCTTAACACAGATTGAACTTGCTATTGATAGCCATTAACTGCTGTTCATTTAAGTAGTCACAAGAAATACTGGGCTTTCCCAGCCACCATGGAATTATCATTTCCAGGCTTTAAAACTAAGCCTGAAAAAAAAAGTTTAAGCTATTTTCATAAAATGTTTCATTCTAGTTCTCGTATCAACAAAATTACATGTTTCACTTTCCATCCTTAGTTTTTAACTTTCTTCTTTGCTGCCCACAGGATAGCTGCAAATGCAGTAAAAAAAAAAAAAAATAATATTTCAATGTCTCCTTACTCTCCTGTTTAAATATGTTGAAGGAGCCATACTTTGGTCCTGCTTTCTGAAAATCAAAACATTTGACTCTAAGGAATTAGCTCAGTTCTTTACAGGCCATAGGGTAAACTTTCAGTTTTGTGTAAGCCTCAATTGATAGCACAAGGAGGGATGGCAAAGCAATTGTTGGGCCAAGAGATGAACAGGATAAAAGCTGTGGGGAAGCTGTGAGTGGGCATCGGGACTGAAGTCATAAACATTCACTAGGGAAAAGCTGGACCTGCATGGCTAGGGTGATATCTGCTCTACTTTTCTGGCATTTCAAGAGCTTCTGGACTCTATATTGTTTTTCCCTGTTCCCTTTCCTTCCTTCCTTGGTTTCTGACCACCACAGTCCTGCTAAATTTTGAATCAGCTATTGACGTGCCCATGCAGTGAAGAACTGAACCTCTGGTAAGAATTTGGGAACAATAATCTTTATGAAGAAAGAATGAATTTTCTTTATTAGATTTTATCTGTGCTCACAAGGCAGAGTCAACAACCCTGTGCTGGATCTTGAAGAGAAGAGTACTCACCCAGAGTTTCAGAATATATTGATTTCAATCCCCTTATACTCCTTGGTCAAGGTTCAAGGCAGAATGGCAGAAATGCTGTTCAAGCTTCACTCCTCTCATTCTTACTCACCATTCCCATCTTAACCATTCAGGGCAACATGACTGCATTTGATGTTTCATTCCAGCTGCCTGATCTCAGTGCATTGAGTACCAGCAGCCATTATTGGGATCCAACTGCTCTCTCCTAGGCTTTCTCCTAGGCTATCTCCTAGCCTTGAGAATGTAACCACATGGGAGCTGAAAGCTTTGGCTATGCTGCTGCATTAACCAGAGAGGCCTATATTTTTTCAGCATTCTACTAAACCTGAGCTACTTCAGGTAGAGATAATACCAGGGTCTAGATGCAGTGGTTCCTGTCGTCAACCGCCCATTCTATGTGTCTCCACCTTTTCTTAGAAGAACCCACCTAATGCTGCAAGGATGAGTGAGGTGCTTATGCAGCAGTTGTAGTGTGCTTACAGAGTAATTTAAAGTTGGTGCTAGTTTATCTTCCTAGGCTGGGCTGAAAACTACTGAGCATCAGGACTGCTGTGCCTGCAAGGTCCCTACAGTGGTGGGTGGGCTCTCTGAGAATGCTTCTGTGGGAAGAGCTGACACAAGGACTCTTGCAGCTTTGCCATCCAAAGCCATCCCTGAACAAAGTTCTCAGTTTTTGGTTACCATCAAAATGTATGGTAGGGAAGGGCATCTGATCATGTGAAAATCAAGGCATATGATTTTCAGAAGACAGCTGCTCTGGTACCTCTGAAAAACCATTTATAAACCAGATTTCCCCAAACTGTGATATGGTAAACCCAGTAAACCCATTGGGAAATGTTGGCTCAAGCAGCTAAATGTACAAACCATTTCTGAATATCATTGAACTGTAGATGTTATTGCTGAGCATGTGAGTCACATACGCTCAATGTGTCGAAAATGAGTTAGGAAATTGCCGTAGTTGCTGTTTATGCCAAAGGCTCCTTCAGTTGACAGCTTTAGATATCTTAAAAGCATAAACATTTTAGCAGACAACAAGTTGCGTTTCCTAAACTAACAGCTTTTTGAAATTATGGAAAAGAAAGCCATAAAATGCTTATGTGTAATTCGCCTCCCTCACATTCGCTCTAAAGCACTTTAGCAAAGTAACTCTCCCCCATTGTGGTAACAAGAAAAGAACTTGTTTACAAATTGTACGCCGAAATTTAAGTTACTGGGAGTAGCAACAGGTTTGTAGTGACAGGTCACTTTAGATTGGAGTTTAATTTATGAAGATTGCTTTACCTGAGTCTATGGTAATCTATGCCTTTGGAGTAATTCACCCTCTGCCTCATTTCGAATGCAGTCAAAGACTGTCGTATTTCACTATGACAATGTAATCACAGATCCACATTAAAAAGTCATTATTGTTTAGAATCCAGCTTGGTTTGAAAAACACTTACTATAAAATTCAACAGCCTTTGTAAATTACCCAAAGGTTTACTCAAGAATACAAGGTGCAGTGATTTAAATCTGGAACTTACTACTTTATTGATTATATGGGATTTTTAGGTCACTGCGTTTATGGGAAATGATTAGTGAGTAATCAAAGTAATAAACTCCTTGATGTTGGTTCATAAATAATTATGAATTGAATTTTCTTTGTCAAGTATTAGATAAAAAGAGAGTTAGCCATAAGATATCTCTTATTTAACTTTTTCCTGCAGCATTCTAAAAATCAACAGTGGTAAAACCAACCATAAGCATAATTTTCTGATTTCTATCTTTCTTGGGTTTTTAATCAGAAGAAATGTACTGTCAGAGCCGTATCTACTGTGCTCTTCACCTTAAAGTTCTGGACTGAACATAAAACTTAGCTCCACTTTCTTTTTAATGCTACGCTGACTTTTCTGGCGCTGTTAAAGCACGTCACAGATAGATTGAATCTACTTTGTGATGTATTAAACCCCAGATTTATATCCTAACTAGCATTCAGCCATTTACCCATCACTGTACATATGGTGATTATTTAACTCCTACTTATCTTTATATTGTTCAAGACCCTTCTTCTTCATTTTTTTTTCCTGCAAATTGAGAGGGTTTTAGCCCTGACTGTTGTGCAAGAATTTAAAACCATAATAAAAACAAATGATGCAATGAACCAATTAAAATTGTTGTGTATATATTTTTTTAATTAGACATTTATGAGCTGTGAATTGGATCCGATATTCCCAATGCACATGACATGCTGACATATAATAGCTGCTTTTGGGACGTCAGGTTAGCTTTTTATGAATGCAAATAAAGGTAGGTTTTCTTCTTTTAATTAACTTTAGGAATAATTTTATTCTGTGTATTTATAATACAAGTAGACACTTCAGTGTTGCTTACTCAGAAGATTTGAAAGCACTACATTTAGTAGCTATTGTGTTTGGATTTTCAATAGTCACCTTATGTAAAAAGCATTTCATGTATGTTTTGAACTCTGGGAAAAAGTAAATATTAAAAATCTTCGTTACACACAGACAGTGCCATGCTAGTGTCTGAAGATGCACAAGAACAACTTCTTGCTGGTGATTGAAAACATGCGGACAGCATTGTGGCTCCTTTCTGAAGCAAATATTTTGGATTGAAAACCCTTCTCACCTCTGCCCTTTTATAATGCTGTGACTAAACTGGACTTTGGACAGCTTTTTTTCTCTCAGATCTTGTTCTCTGAGTTGCTCTGTCCATGTCCTAATGACACTAAGGATTTTCACTTCTACTTTCTTTGTCTATGTTTTCTATTTGGAAGAAAGCCCAAATTGTTTAAAATTTTATATACCTCACACCTTGTTAAATAAATCAGATGTTAGCATCTAAATAGGAATCAGACTGCCGAGTACTAATGGTGATCTGCAGCCACGGCTCTGAAGGAAGTGATTGTCTTTTTATGTACTATAGGCAAAGCATTACTGTAATGAAAGTAATAACCATTTGTGAATTGGAAGAAGTAAAATGCATATATGTGCTTAAAAATTACCAGAAATTATAGACACTTAATGTAACAAAACTAAAAATTGCTCTAGGACTCCTGTGGAGACAGAGTGAACAGAGATACCCATTGATGATGCCTACATAATGAATTTCAATGTGCAATTCTGAAAAGAGTTAATTTAAGAGGAATAGGTACTTTCATCAATGCCAACAAGCTGTTATTGAGTCCAACAAAGCAACAACAACAACAATAACCAACTGTTGCAACTTTCTCATATGGACCCACAAACATGTGCCAGAGCAGAGAAGCTTAATGCTGCCCTGCTGCACTTGAGCCTTTGCGTAAATCTTCTCCTGAAAACTCAGCAGCAGCAAGGGGCATCAGAGGAGCTGTGCTGCTTTCCCCAAACTGGGACAGGGCTGTCTTGCAGCTGGCCAAGCCACGTGGCCATGCGATGCATGGGGTGCCGTGTCCCACAGAGGCTCCCACCCTGCAGTGGGCTTTCTCTGAGCTCCTGTAGAGACATCACCCTAAAAGACAAGTTTTCACTCTCTGCAGCCAGACTTTGAAGTATGAAAGTACAATCAAATGAACAAGCATCTGAAGTCTTCTTTTGTCGTTTTAACTTGGATTTTAATAATGAAAGGTTTTATTATCTTTCATAGAATCATAGAATGGTTAGAGTTGGAAGGGACCTTCAAAGTTCATCTAGTCCAACCCCCCTGCAAGGAGCAGGGACATCCCCAACTAGATCAGGTTGCTCAGAGCCTCATCCAGCCTGGCCAGTTCATTTTCGATGTACCAGCATCCTACTTGATTTGAGCAGAAACCCACTCCAACCACATTTCATATTAAATCTCCATGTATAATTCTAAAAGTGTTAATAATGAGAAATAGTTATTTTAATCAATGCTGACAAATCAGTATGGAGTCCAAGACAATAGATTCATAGAATCATGGAATCATAGAATGGTTAGGGTTGGAAGGGACCTTCAAAGGTCATCTAGTCCAACCCCCCTGCAAGGAGCAGGGACATCCCCCACTAGATCAGGTTGCTC